>JXSR01S041601.1:0-35523 GCA_000969725.1 Ophiothrix spiculata | reverse complement strand
TTATATGGAGAAAAATAAACTGAAACTGAAACTGAAACGTACGAATTGGGAGAAAGTTACATATTGAGCAATAAGCTGGCTAAAGCACGATGTGCATTGCTTTTTTCAAGAACAAACATAAAAAAGCATTACGCATTGCAAATTTTAGACCTGCTACAGGAAACATACTTGTTTCTTTCATTCTTTCTTTTTCCCCTTTTTTTGCATTATGTAGCTTAACTAACGTTTGTTAGTGTATATATTGAGATGATCTCACAAATTAGCTAGACTACAGGCTTTAACCTGCATCAACCCAGCTTTCATAAGCACTTTACACTAACGTTTCAGTATGAATACAGCAAGCTCCACCAAAAATCTTCTAAGTTTACATTTTTACTCAAATATATAGAGCATAGAGAAGATTTTTGTAAACCAGCATTACACATGCAAAAGAATGTATTGATATCATAATGGTTTAAAAGGTAAAGCGTCAAATATAAAGCATATAAGTGATGTCGAATTTATGCATCGCTAGCTAGCATTTTTTGTCAATCCCATTGTTTGATCTGCTATTCAAGTAGAGAAAATTACACTTTTAAATAAACATTGTACAGTTGTTCTTCTATTGGAACAAATATTTTACATTTTACCACTATGCAAATTATACGTTGTAAAAGTGTCTGTTCTTTTGATACGTTGAAAGATAATCAGAACTCTTGAATTTTAACAAAATTGTATTCATAACAGCATTTAAGCCTATCCACTTTTAGAAGGAATCTGAAACACACAAATCAAAGAGGTGATCATGTGACAGATCTAGGCAAGCCACAATAATCTAGATTTTACGTAAAGTAACAAAAAGCTACACGTAATGAATCAGAATTTGGTAATCAAGGAAACATACTGCAGTTACACTTTCTTTTCCTGTATTGTAAGTAACGTACTGGGAACAAGACCTTTTCTGTCACAAGGTAGTTATCTTTGTGTGTCTGTTGTTATTTAACGTCTTCTGTTTCTTCACTTGATGATGGGAAATCTAATTCCCCATGAGCTTTGAGTGCTAAACATGTTAATTGAATATCACGTATTGATAATTAACCAATATAATGCATTCTAAGGCGGCTTAAAGATTTTTAAGATTGCATTTCAGTGCTTATTTTGAGAATAAAAAAGCGGTCTTAATACTGATACTGAAATGAATCGATTTTCAAATACGGGGTGCTAACTTGGAGAGAATACGATTTGATAAATAAGGAGGCAACAGTTTTATGATGTTATGTTCATTTGTTGGTTAAATCACATGTTGAGCATAAACCAGTACGTAATTGATTATGTAGGTTGCTTCCGCGAAATGATAGCAAAGTCACGAATGACGATTTAGAGTAAATGGTTTCTGAAGTTAAAAAATAGTGACAAACACAAATTACGGGGTTTTTTTAACATTAAATGCATTCATCCATTACGTAGTCTTTATCTATACCTCGAGTTTCGAAGGTCAGTTATGCTGGGAAGTGCAATCATTTACGGCTAATTGATCATTTTTTACCATAAGTAATCAGTAACTTTAACATCGATTGGTTGCCCATTTTCTTGACAAATATTCAGTGGACTTCTTTGTATTTCGACCTGTAATTTTGGAATACAGGAAGAAGGTGTGATAATTACATATCACTCGAAAGATGAGATTATAAAGAATTAAAACATAACGTAAACTCAGTTTTAAAATTTGCGACTTTCCTCACATTTTGCCAAAACACTCCTTCAATGAATCTTACTATTATGTGGAATATTCATCACGAAACTATAACCATTTCCATCGGAATTTTTCGACTTGAAAATACGTTCAGATAATATCATTACCTTCTTTTTTCTTGGAATTTTTCGACTTGAAAGAAAATACGTTTAGATAATATCATTGCCTTCGCTGTCTTTACAATCAGTTTTAGTATCAGATTGAACTGCCTGATATGGTCATTAATACGAGGTCATTGCATTCGTGGTCGAATTGTTTATTGACAGCAGAAATTAGGTGTAAGAAGCTTGAAAAATCCCGAAAAGTGCAGTAATGTTAGTGCCAACAACAATGACAAACAATTTCTTGACTGCTAATATTCACTGCAAGCAGAATGAGGCACATTATTATCAATGTAAAGAGAGGTATGATAATATCGGACGGGATACAACAACTACCTGTCAAAAGACTTGGTTAGTTCAAATCTATAGCTACAAGATTCAAGATTTAAGATTCAAATTTATTAAAACAAAATGGCAGCAATCGCTGAATTACATGGTAATTTACAAGTGTATAAAACTTTAAAAAACACTTTATACAAATACACATCAAAACACATGAAAGTTATTGCACTAGGTCTGACTAGGAAAAGATATATTGCACACATTGTTGAGTCAGACCAGAATAAATAAAAAGAAAAAGAAATAAAAAAAGACGAACTGCAGTACTTTTAATCCCGAAACGTGCAGTAAACTTAGTGCCAACAACAATGACAATCAATTACTCGACTGCTAATATTCACTGCAAGCAGAATGAGGCACTCATTATCGAAGTAAGGCGTGACAATCTTGGACAGAATACAACAACCACCTGTCTAAAGACTAATTTGTAAAGTTTAGACAAGAAAGAAGCATGGAAGAACAACATAAAAATGAACGCAACCTGAGAGAAGACAAGCAAGACATCCTTTAAAATATTGAAATTATGGGTATTTTTTTATCAGTAACAAGTTTAGTTTATCAGTTACAACTGAATTGTTGCACTGTTAGGTGCATTTTCATTTCAAATTTATTCTGTAACTTACATTATACTTTCAGGTGCAATGTCATTAGATTTTTAAGCGTTTCAGGTGTACCACACCTTACTGTGGTTAGCTATATTTGTGTCAATTTTCAAGTAGGTATCTTTAATAGAACAAACGTTATGATACAACAAGTAAAACTTTTTGACTGATCCTCGTAGAATAGTTAATGAATTACAAATATAAACATGCTTTTTACTAACCATTGTGGATGTGGATATGCATTTTTTTTTGGCGCAAAAAACAATTGTGAAACATGGAGTTTATCTCAATCCAAGAGATTCTTACCGAATTAGAAATTTGTTTGCTCAATTAGTATGTGTATGTCCTTGAAAAAAGAACCTATGCTTATCAGGTTCTGCTGCTGTGATTTTGCAGTTTAACATGTCCATATGAACGTTATCTTCTTTATTTCCCCAGAAAAGAAAGTAACAAATAAATGTATTAACTTATCTTGCTTGTTTTCGATTTTATGTTTACCATCATCACTTGCCAAGATGTAAGAGTGTCTGAGAAAACCTAATATATATACGCCAAAATTAAGTTCCTCCTGATCATTGTAATTGACAATCGTTCTCAATATCGGTGATATGCTATAAAGCAAATTGCATTAAACATGTCCATATGAACGTTATCTTCTTTATTTCCCCAGAAAAGAAAGTAACAAATAAATGTATTAACTTATCTTGCTTGTTTTCGATTTTATGTTTACCATCATCACTTGCCAAGATGTAAGAGTGTCTGAGAAAACCTAATATATATACGCCAAAATTAAGTTCCTCCTGATCATTGTAATTGACAATCGTTCTCAATATCGGTGATATGCTATAAAGCAAATTGCATTAAAGTCCACAATCTTGCTCGATATTGCAGAAGAACTCAACCCAATTTCCTTATTAAATTGTCATTAATCAAGTTTAATAATAATTGATCCATAAAATATCCTGATAATAAAGTATGTCAAATGTATTGCTTTCATACCGATGACAAGTGTCAAATATAAAAACTGATGATAATTTATTTAAATTTGATTAGTGTATTTCTTTCTTACAATTGGGGGACATATACCAAGCAAATTCATTTTCGACTGTTGCTCAGCCATCATGTGGGTGTAACCTTTTGGTAACGCTCGTGACATTTTTAATAAATATAAAAATTGGTTTAATATGATGACAAGAATTGCCAGTGCATAAATAATTGAATTGCATTTTTATGTTTTATATATTATATCTATACATTATTAGTAACAATTCATTAATGTACATTTTACGTATTACTTTGTTATCTATTTCAAATAGCTTGAGAAACAATTGTATCTCCAAATGTTAAAATATGTATACTTGAAGTATGCTAGATTTAAAATCAGTCATAGAAATAGTCGATTCGAAAGCCAAATTAATGCCTACATTTCCGGGAACTTATTTTATAAAAAAATACCATGTTAAGGTAACCGTCCTCGTAATTTTGAGCAATATTAAAACATACCCATTGTCAATATTGTTAAGACTACTCTCCCTTACTGGCGGTAGTATAGATGTGATGGTAAAGTGAACAAATTTCAAAAATCTCCAATCAAAGCTTAAGGGTCTCTATGCATGTGTGTGACTCGTTCACATGCGATCGATTGATTATTATTTTTTTTAAAACCAGTACAGCATATACACAAAAGTATTTGTATTTGATTGGTTTTTTGATCTGTTATTTTTAGTACCGCTGATATATTACCACTTTACGTAAATTTTGTACTGTTCTACTTGTATTTGTTATAAAATCGGATTCATTGAGTCCAATACACAGATTAATTGGTATCGCCATGAGTTGAGGAAAATATTAACTATAAAGACCAATAAATCTGTGTACATTGGACGAAAAACAGAATCCAATTGTATTAATATTATTATTATGTTCTAAGAATCTTCTGTCCTATATCACTACACACATTTCTTAATAAACTATTTTAGGTTTAGGAGAAATGGATCTGGATCGTACAGTCTCTCCTTCAAGTGAAGATGAAATATCTTCACTGCCATTTTGGTGCTGCGCTGTGTACTTTCAGCGTCCTTACCCTCGATCAATTTTTTTTTAGAATTCCTCTTACTTCTGAGATGTCAATGGGGAAATTTCGGATTTGAAAGAAAGCCTGAAAGTTTTTAATACCGACCAACTTCAGTTGAGTTGTATTGATCTCAATAGCAATAGGAATATTCAAAGTATGACAACCTGTAATAAAGAAAATATAAAAATTGAGTTCTGTCTTCAAAATTGTGTAGTATTGAGCACAAAGTGGTTTCATTTTCTAGGTAGAGACTGCCATTGCACATGCGTAAGGTAGCAGGAGTACAAACAATGCAAACAATGCAACCAGTGTGATTAGTGTAGTTTACGATATTACAGTGGTGAGAAAACAGTCATTTTTTTTCAAAATTTGAACCCAAGAGTTTTAAACTTAGATTCAAAAGTTCTCCAAACGTTTTTAAAGACCTAGATATGCGTTTTTATTGGTTTCTTAATTATTGCATAGTAATAAGACGGAAGATTCTTATAGCATAATAATGAAAAAAAATATTTGACATTTTGTTACTGTTTTTTTCCAGTAATTATTCTATAATCTGTAATTCAATAATTCTCTAAAAGGTTACATAAGCATATTAAATAAAGTCATAAGTGTTACAATGTTGCCCTTGAATGTAAAATTAATCTAAACCACTTTTAAAAAGAATTCAAATAAATCTGCAAAAGTAATTATACAATAGATAGAGGCAAGTCAAGAAAATCTAGATTTTACATAAAATCGCAAAAATTCACGTATTCATGAAGCGGAATTGTACTTACACATTTTATTTTTGTATAACAAGTGACGTACTGGGAATGATTGAAAAACGTTTCTGTCACAAGGTAAAGCTTTATTTTGTGTGGCGTCTGAATTAATTTAACTTGTTCGTTTTGCCCTTGATGTTTAACTGCAACTGTTCCCAAACCGATAGGGATTTAAGACAACGATTAATATATCTGATTGATCAAGCTTCTGGGTATCTTAAACTCACCGCAGACTTATTTCGAAAAGTTGAAATCTGAGTATGATTATTTAGTTCAATTACTAGTTGCTACGATGATTACGGTGTAAACGATTCGCTTGGTCTAAAATTATTATATTATACATCTACTTGATTTGTAAATCTTTTGAAATATAACAAAAACATATAAGTTCGTTCAAAACATATTTAAAAAAAACACGAGAGACAAATGTGTGATAATCTTTATTTGATAACCTTTTTTTTTCATTAAAGCATTTGTTGCTGATTTTTTTTGGTAAACTACAAATCATTACACGTATATGTATCTTTTTTCTTGAATCTTTTTTAAAAGCAGATCATGATATATGACTTTGATACTATCCTATAGATATTCAAATGTCGAAAAACAACAATTTTTAAATTTTTAATGCTAAACATGTAAATAAAAAAGACTTTGCAGTAATTACATGACTTGAATTCCATATAAAAGTATATATCTTAGAAGCAAATTGGCATACGTAATACGTTTGGAACGTCTGTTTTATACTATTAAGAGTCGTAACCATCTGAGTGTGTTTGTTAAGCGCAAGAATAAGTGTACTTTCTATTGATTTGAAATCTTAACAAGAATCCTGAGCCAGTTTTAATCAATATAGCATTATAAAAATAACGCATTTCTAGATTCTTTGAATTTTATCTCTCAAATTATTTTAAAAATGTATTAATATCTGATTTTCTATAACAAATTATGGCTATAACTTCCTTATTTCATCCAACATGTATTTCATTTTACAGAAAACATAAGTTTATTATTAGTTGCTTAGAATGGTAACTACAGAGTGTCCACGAATGATTGATACCCAGTTTCAAAAAAAATCAGAAAATATACTAAATAGTAATTTTCATAAAAGCAATATCTGTTCTACATTAGTAGTTACGTCTTCTGCATTTTCCATAGGTTTCATCAAAATATCATGCTTCATTGCTTTGTGCGATGACGTAATTGAAAATATAGGCAAACATGGTTTGATCTGTAAAAATAATCATGCAGGTATAATAAATACTTGTAATATGCACACTTACGTATGTTTGTAAAGTTTATTGAATACAACTTGACCAATTTCAAATCTTCTTTCTTTAGTTTTGTAGATTTCTATGATCTAGAAAAAGCATTAATATGGAGACTTCCGAATTTATTCCTGCACAAAATAGCGAGATAGTCTTAATCAGATATGGATCAGGACACCATATTGGCGGGCAAGATGAGGAACCACAATTCTTTTGATTATGTCAACATACTTCCGTACATTGATGTTTCCGTAGACAAATGCTAGGTCCTAATATTTGACTTGCTACCCATAATACCCACCCAAACTACGTTTCTAGGTTGGGTTTCCCTTAGGCGCGTAACATTTAAAATTATTTGTACTGATCATTGTAAAGCTGTTCAACCGTAACCAAAATTATTATTTCTTTCTCAATGACACCCTTTATATGGTCTATCTATCACAGTCAATCAATAAAACCTAATTATAGTAAACGTCTTAACTTTAGAAAAGTAAAAGAGGGTTTCAGTGTAGTCATTTTTGACTATTTAAGTTCAACAATTTCTCTTATTACAAATTTACAATTCGCAAAAATACACTGTTCAGAAAAATCTCTTTTAACTTTCCAGAGGAACATGCGAAATTCTTCAGAAACATAAAGACATGTTTAACTTGAAAATAAACAAGATTTAACCAAAACCTTAACCACTGGTGCATAAAAAATCCAATAGCCGGGTTTCAATCATTCGTGGACACTCTGTATATATGTACGAATATAGAAAGAAAATGCAAAATATCTTTGAACGCGTTTATTTATACTCTATAAACCTTGAAGTATGCAACAAGCAATAAACTCTGTTATGAGATCTATAGCATATTCATTGTATTTTAAAACATTGTGAACTGGTTTTGCATTGTTTAAGAGACTTCTTATGATTGATCAGGACCATATCACTGCATATTAATACTTCATTGGTTTGGTATTATTTTTGGTAATTTTGTTGCTTACACATTGACAAACCTAGAATATGAGTTTATTTGAATATTCAGCAAGATTTGTTACGTGGTTAAGAAAAATGCGGACTATTTTATTTCCCGTATGCTCATATTGGTTTTTGTGAGTTAATTGGCTGCTTGTTGCATACTTCAAGATTTACAGAGTATACACTCTTAAAAAGAAAGGATCAAATTGATCCGATAAAGTATCAAATATGAGCTTACCCTTTTCCGGATCAATTTTGATCCAAATTCTCCTCAAATTTGATCCTTTTCGGATCAAAAAAGAGTGTGTTTGATCCGAAAAGGATCAAATTTGAGGAGAATTTGGATCAAAATTGATCCAGAAAAGGGTAAGCTCATATTTGATACTTTATCGGATCAATTTGATCCTTTCTTTTTAAGAGTGTAGTTTCACACTTCACTCCATGGCAATCTTTGACGAACCACAACTTGACCTGTAGATGTTGAGTAAAGTTTACTGAGGTGTCATTTCAAGTCATATTAATGGTCTTTGCAAGCATTTCAAGAAAGTAAGAACAACAAAGGGACTGCTTATTTATGGCATATTGTTACATTTAGTTTGTTTAATCACGCGGTAAGCGGAGCGCAGTATGTCACCTTTAATATGAATTTTATACTCAAATACGAGTATGTTGAAAATTCATAACAACTCGTCAAGCTCTTTTCTAGGAACTCTCAACTTAATTAAGTTGTGCGACGATAGTTTTCAAAACCAGCTTCAATTGCCTGCAAGACTTCTAATACGGTCATTAACCACAGTACGAAGTCATTTCATTCTTGCCTTGGTAATTGTCGATGGAAGTATTATGGTTAGTGCACTACAGAGAGTATAAGTGTAAATAAGTGTCAACCACAATGACTGTCCATTTCTAGACAGGTTATATTGACTGCAAGCAGAGCGAGGCACCTGTAGATGTGACAATATTGAATTGGACAAAATCGCGTCCACTCTAGCTATGGACTGCATTTTTGTTTCTAAACAAACAATATTTATTGTTGCAATAAAATGTAATAAAGTTCTTTAAATGGTTAAACTACAATGTACATATTGTATTTATTGCATAAAATCCAATTGCCTTTACCAAAATCAAAATATGTCTAAACCAAATAACAATAGTGTTGGCTGATTATTAAATCAAACCTAAACCAAGGATACACAGTCATAGAATAAAATCACTTGTCCTACTAAGAAAATCCGTAAAGTCAAAATTTTAGATTTTTTAAACATATAGTCAGGAAACAGCAGGTAAAGGTTCAATTAAATTAAGTGGAATATTAAGTTTGATTTAGTTTAATTGGTAATCCAGAAAAAAGCACGCTTTTTGTACTTGGTGTCTTTCAAATTCAAACCAAATACATATTTCTCAGGTTTGACTTTTTAATGTTATATTCCAGTACTATTCCATCTGACAATATTTTAAACAAACGGGGACTAAAAATTCAGTCATAACAAATGCTTGCTTTTGATGTTTGAAAGGTTTTGAATACATAACAATTTGTACAACGGCAATGCAACATGTAGGCCCTTGTTCTTTAAATTTTGAAGAGAAATGAAAGAAAATGGCTACAAAAACATTTAAGTTGGTATATATTTTGTATTTATTTTGAATTAAATGACATTGAACTTCAATAACGCCTTTATTGGTCTACACTGTAGATTAATAATGTAATACATTTTACAAAACTAATTCACTGCGGCAGAACTTGGAGTAAACCAAGCCCAGGAGGCAAAGCTGACTTAGTTGGACAACTACGACTTCAGCACAAGGTGCATTGTTTTTGTACAATTTCAATTGCGCCAAGTAAAACAGTTTTTATTTTCACTCATATATGATAACCAAAATAGTTGTAATCAACTTATAATTTATAATAACTGTATGTTATTTCTACAAAACACAGAAAATGTAAATTTCCCATTCCTTAAAATCTAGTTTTGCGTTTCTTTTTTAAATTAAACTTACCATACACGCATGGATCTTTTTCTCTGAAAACATAAACGAGTCAAGCAGCTGCTTGACTAACCTTAAACTAGTCAGGCTAGTTTGACGTTGGTCAAGCTAAATTTCAAAAAAGTAAAGCCTGCTTGACTAGCTTGTTAACTAGTCAAGCCCGCTTGACCGACGTACGAAACCTTGCTTGACGGGTTTGCCAGACTGAGAGCTTGAATAACTTGATGGTACAAATGAGCTTGACCAACTTTAAGTTGGTCAAGCTGGCTTGACTAGCTTAATTCAAAGGTAACTCGAACTTCCAATCAATATGTGACCTTCCAGCCCGTATGAGCAGTAAATGCCAGAAACTTCATTTTGCGCTACAGGTGAAAATACATGTCAAGGTCATAATTTGCCGAAATCGATTTTATGACAGATTCGCAATCCTAGTGATTACTACAAAATACCAGCAAAGTTTCATTTCAAGAAAATGATAGGAAATGGGAAATAAATTGGTATATTCTTAAGACAATCAACAGAAAATATAGGGCTTACTAAACTTTGGAACGCGTTTATCTCAGTTATACGTTTTACTCCCTGACAAACTTTGACGGACCATAACTTGACTTCTGGAAATCGTGTGAAGTCCATTAAGGTGTCATTTTAATCATTAAAGCATGGTATTTGCAAATAATTAAAAAAGTGAAAATGACAAAAGCTGGCATTTACTGCTGGTTTGGGCTGGACGGTCACATATATGTACGAATGATTTGAGATTCAATGCGATTCAATAGATCATATCATATATAAAGAGAAAGAGAGAGAGAGAGAGCCGATAACCTAATTATTCAATTATATATATCACATAGACATTGTAAAAGCATCGACGAATCTGCGTAGGTCCGTTCATGTTGCCGATTCTTTGCGATGCTTTTTAACATTCTATATGTGCATGAAGCTAGGTAGTTCAAGACCTTCAGAAAAAACAATATTGTGCACATATAGATCTAATAAAAAAGCCGAGGTTAAGAAGCTAAAAGTATTGAGCATTACTTGAGAATATTTAAGTATTTAGTATTGTGCAATTTTTTTTCGGGGATTTGTAGTTGTTTGTTTAATATTACACCTTTTTATTTCATTGTCATAATATTCTGATCTATAAATGTCTGTTGGTCGTTGCAACCCAGGCTGGCTAAATATAACAGGGTATAACAGTTGGTCAAATTTATGACAAACGTTATTTTTCTAACTTAAAAATAACAACAATAAATAACATGTCTTGTAAAAGTGTGATTTGAAGTTTAATAAATGTTGACATTAAAGTATTCTTTTCCTTAATATGTTGCCAAATCGTCTAACACAGCAGGCAGAGAAGTCATCGTTTTCTGTTTTTAGAGCTTCCTGTTCTAAAAACTAAATACTTACTTTGTAACGTGAGGACAATGACATTTACTATATTATTCCATTCCTTATACAAGAAAACGAGAAGAAAACAATATCAGAAAACAGATGCGAATACAAGTTATTTAAATTAGGTTTCATGAGTAAAAGATATTGAAATATTACAAATAGTTGAAGTAACCAAAGTGTTTTAATAAACAATTATCATTCGTTGAAAGGTAACAATTACCATGTATCTAATATCTTCTCAAATTACAATGGCATCAAGTAAACACATTCTTAAATAAAGGTTTTCATCTGGATAAGATCTGTTGTACGGCTCTCAAAGATACGCATCCTGTCATTGATCAGGGATGTTTAGTAGAAATGAATCCATAAGTTGTTTCACTCATTTTGATTTCCGGATTTACGAAAAAGAAGGCACGCAACTTTGTCCGTCTTTTCAATCAATGATGGCAAATAATTCCTTTGGTTCTCAACTTTCCTGGCACAAGGGATGTTCTTCACTGAGTAGTTGCGACATAACGGTAGACAATAATGATCTGTTAAATAAAAGAAGAGCGCCTTTCCCCCACACACCACTGATACACTTCCGGGAGGAACCACCGGCAACATGTGGTTTGGTACTATTGAAATGGGAAGCCACCAGTGATGATTACTCACTATCATTAAAGGTTGTGATTGAGAAGTTATCTTTGATTTATTACATCATTTTGTTTGCAGACAGAATGCAAGTTTGAGTTGCAGACATACTATTAAAAAGTTGTTTTTGTACATAATGTTTCAATTAAGTACTGTAAAAGGATTGAAAGTCTGCTCATTTGTACAGGATTTCTCAAATGGAAAACGAAGCAACAATATATCTGAAATACGAATACTGTGTTTTTACTTTGTATTGCAATCTCGGGCTTTCCAAATTTAATAACACCCCTTAAAAACTACACAAAACAGAAGCATGAGTAATGTATTCTTTTTTATTGTTATTGATTTTCTCCTGATGAATCGATATCAACAATTAAAACATTGAACGATGCAGAAATACATAAAATCAGACCTGCATTGGTCGATATTTCGTAATGCCTAAACCATTATTTACAAATCAGAATACCGTTTAACAATGTATCTTTCCAAGTAATGCAATATATGCTTAGGTAAATTGTTACGCACGTTTGCCTAATTACTGGCAAGATATATATCTTCCTCATATCGTATACCTGTGTTAATGTGACCGTTCATCTCAAACTAGCCGTAAAGGCAGCAACTTTATTTTGGTCCTAAAGGTCATAAGTTGCCAACATTTTTTGACAGATTCACTATCCTTGAGCCTACTTCAAAACACCAGCAAAATTTCATTCCAAGAAAATGATCGGAAATATGAAATATATTTGTATATTTTGAGGACAATCAAAAGAATATATAGGGCATACTGATCTTTGAACGCATTTATCTCAATTATACATTTTACTAACTGGCAACGGACCAGAACTTGAGAAATCGAGTGAAGTTCATTGAGGTGTCAGTTTAATCCTTATAACATAGGATTTTTTCAAATATTTAAAAAAGTGAAAATGACAAAGAGGCTACATTTACGACTCGTTTGGGATAGACGGTCAGATATTGTCAGCAAGACGCATTCGTATTTTTCAAACATGTAGTTAGCCCTTAAGTCACTAGACCTTCAATGAGAAGTTAAAACTATAAATACCCGCTAAGAAAATGATTATAATCAGATCTTGAAGACTAAAATTAGAATGTCTACAGATTTGTATTTAACATGAATTAGAATTGAACATTTGCATGTGAAAACATTTGACCTAAATAGTGCTATTACGTCAATGAGAACAGTGGCGTAGCCAGACCTTTTTCCAATGGTAGGCAAACCACTCAAGATTTCTCCAATGCGACTTAACAGGGGTTCCGAGTTCTTAAAAAAAACCCGCCAAATATTTTTAGCGATTTTCAGTATTAATTGTCGTAATTTTATGGAGAAAAGGCAGTTC
The DNA here is from genome assembly GCA_000969725.1 of Ophiothrix spiculata. Taxonomy (NCBI): domain Eukaryota; kingdom Metazoa; phylum Echinodermata; class Ophiuroidea; order Amphilepidida; family Ophiotrichidae; genus Ophiothrix; species Ophiothrix spiculata. The sequence continues at coordinate 22,319 of JXSR01S041601.1, read as the reverse complement.
CTGCCCCCTTTATTTCTCTCCAAGGTCTTCAAAATGTATCCAAAAATTTCCAAGGTGGGCAAATTGCCCACCTTGCACACCCCTGCCTACGCCAATGGCTGAGAAGCTCTCACTTTAATGAAAAAGTCTTTTGACGCCTTGCCTAGATTCCGGAGTCTAGAAAAAATCATATAGGGAGTTACATCTGCATATGTAATTAATTTTGAATGGAATAACACAAGTGTTCAATCCCTCCTGTAAGATACACTAAGCATCGATCGCTTCCAGGAAGACCGGCTTCTAAAACGTAGAGCCTCGAGGTCACGAAGGATTATAAGTCATGTTACCGCGCGTTTTACTTGTCACGTTTTGTAGTAATGACAAATGTTGCGAAGGTTTAAACCTAAAGGCTCTGTCAGACATCACCGTATGTGGTATAGAACAAAATTTACGGATAACGTACAAACGTTTCACATATTGAACGTGTGCTAAACGGACCACCGCCGTATGAATAACGAAATAAACGTATACATAACGGACAGACCATATACGGATAACGTATTGGACGTACTTGTAACGAACACATGACGAACAGCAATGCATAAATCAGAACAATAGTGAGATAAAGTACGTTAAGCGTACGTTTTGCTCTAAACGGTGATGTGTGACAGACCCTTAAAGCGAAAATGATCCGATCCCGGTATAAGGTCGTAATGTGTGTTATTGTGTTTTTAACTTTAATACGTCAAGTGCTGGTATTTTGTATCATTCAAGACATTGTATCACGTTAGTTCACGTTAGTAAAATCAGTTACCTTTAATTCTATGTAAAGTTAAACGTCGATGTAACGTTTGTTTCGATACTCATGTACTGATGAAATTGACAATTTCGCCAAAATACAAAATGTTGCTGCCAAGTAGCATGAACTCGCTAAGCAAACGTTCTGAATGCCATTGCAAACCGTTGATTGGATAGAGGCATTCCGACATATCATAGTGATTGAATGTCACCAATGTCATGTCACGGTGCCGGTGTTATAATACTGAGTGTCTCCCATAACTAGGAGTCCGGGTCTAATTGAAATACACGGAATAAGTCACAATCAATTATGTATTGATCGCACATGTACAAGTACGTTCTACACAATTAAATAGGAGCTACACTCTTAAAAATACCTAGTCGTTTTTGACCAGAAACTACAGTGTGTCCCAGAATGAAGTTATCAAGATTTCAACGCCACACAATTCAAAAACCAAATATTTACAGTCAATGAAAGTTAGTGACAATCATACCCATTGTGTTGACTTACGATGGTGCAAAAATGAAGAAAATCCATGCATTAGTTTTCTAGAAATGAGAATTTGAAGCTCTATAGGGGTTTGGACACTTTTCCCAGTTTTCGAAAGTTGTATATAAAAATTCCACGGATATTTGTAGCATAACCATGAAGAAGAACGTCATCTTTACAGGCAGTAGTGATAATATTTGTCCAATCATAAGTTTCTTGTGTTTTCCAAATTATAATTAACCAAAAGCTGGTTCTTTTTCATATGTAAAATCATTTAACACATTTTATTAGCTAATCGTTTTGGAAAATCATCCAGTGGACAATTTTGAAAATACACTAAAGGGCTGTTTAATTAACTGGTAGCAGTGGTTGAAGGTATAAGGTCATTCAAAGCAGATATAACACCTCATTGGTCAATCAAGATTATAATGATTGACCAATACCTGGAAAATGCAGATATCATTGAAACAATGGAAAGATTTATTTAACATTTCCAGGAGCCAGGTATTCCCATTACATAAGTAACCCATCTTAACAATGTCAGAAAAGAAGAAGCTTATGGTATCAGATTATGAATTGAAAAAAGAAGCGTGTGGATGCCAAGGTAGAAGCCGACTTAAAACATTCTGCTGAACTTTTATTATGACTCCAAGGCATCATCAAGGAGAGGCAACATGCGAAACAAAACAGAAATGTTCGGTAAAGATGACATCCAAGCTTATATACTTCCTCTGCAATTTACCGCTGGATTTTTACAACCTCTCAAAACTGGGAAAAGTGTCCAAACCCCTCTGGAGCTTCAAACGCTCACTTCTAGATAATTAACGCATGGATTTTCTTTATTTTTTCACCAAAGCAAGAACAGACATTAAGCATGATAGTCAGCAACTTTCAGTGTCTGGGGTATTTTAGTTTTTGAATTATGTGGCATTGAAATCTTGATAACTTCATTCTGGGACACACTGTAGTCAAATTTGACAAGATTGCCGGGTGCAATAAGAGCTCACTAGACTCATTTCACTAAGGTAATCTAGTAAGATGTTGACTAGAATTCCTGGTCAACAGGATTGTCAAACCGACCTTTTCCGAAGATACCCGGAAGTTTTCCGATCGTTTCCGGAAAGAAACAGTACCTCAGTGCCTCATCTTTTGACAAAATTCGACACTTCTATAGAAGTATACAGTATGTTTCCAAAAACGACGAACGTTGCCGTTTTTACATGCCTTTTTGCGGTACTATCATTTTTTTTTATATTCTTCTGCCGACTGCAACTGCTGTGGCACGTGAACATGTTTTCCGAAGTTAATCGCTGTTTGAAAAAGTCTAAGACGGGGGCAAGAATTGCAAGTATGTCTAGTCAAACTGATCAGATTCGGGTCATATTAATTTGACTAGGGTTTCTAGTAAAAAAAATCCGACTAGGCATTTCTAAGAGTGTAGGACATTCAGTCACACGGACGCTGTATTTCATTACACCGGTTATAATGTCGGTCATATACGGTACTTGTCAGTTTCTTCGTAATAATACTTGTCAATTGCATCATGGGTCGTGACTTCAGTAATGCACTGCTTGAAGCAATGTACCTGTACTTTTATTTACAGCTCTACCAGGCTTGGTGATTATTCAAAACTTGAATTTATGGAATATTAGGGATGTTATTTGCATAATTGTAATTGTCTTAATTAACATTTGTCCTCCTGAGCTATTGTTTGCAACGCGAGGTCCGAAGGTATTGATCGGTATGTAGTGTATAGGCATGCACCTCCCCTATTCATCGATACCTTCCCGAATGGGCTACAATTAACCAAAATTGATTTGGGCTATAGAAAAAATGGGCAAAATACGGTATTTTTGCAAGATATTTGGCTTAATTAAGAGTTGAAGTTTCTTAATTACATAGCAAGTTAAAGCATATATCTGATCAAATGTTTAATGAAATGGACACAAAAAAAGTTCAAGGATTTAACCCCAAACCATAATTTTGACAACCCCCATTCCGAAACGACAGCCTCTAAATTCAACCCACATACGTCGAAAGGTACGTATTTGATGTTAAAATAATTACATATAAGCATTAGCAGTAATATTTGGCAAGAAGGGCTGTTTAAAATGTATAGGGGTTGCCCTTTCGGAGGACGAGGATAGTAGTGAATTTGAACCATCAATGTCTATAGCTTGATCAGATAAGTTTCAAAACACAAACTGCACTAAAAAAAGAAACGTATATAGTAACACCGGGGCTATAACAAATGTTTAGGAAAGGATGTAGGGGTAAAATAAATCGTGTATCTGCAAACATTATCTTGTTTGTCACTAGGTACAGTATTTCTTTATCAAACTATGTCGGTCCGTAAAATATTCTTGTCTCGTCTTTTTGTTGTTGTTATATACGTCATGTTATATAATTCATTTGTCTTTTAGCAAAGTAACGAAAAGTCAACACAGTCAGACGTTGTTTCGGGCAGTATGCGTCTAATGTTCCTGATTATATTTAAATTTAACACTCTCAGCGTAAAGCATATCATATGTTACACGACCAGTCAAAATTTGTTTCGACTGTCTGTGGTAAATATTTAAGTAATGTAATTATTGTTATATTTTCGTTCATTAAAGAAATGTTTTTATTGTTATATTTTCGTCCATAACAGAGCTCATCTTTAAAAAGGAGCCGGTGGTAGCAATCAAAAAGTTGCGTTAATTGCATATTTGAATTCTTTTTATTACTTTATCAGCTTTAAAGTGAAATATATGCAAGACTTCCTGTTGTTTGTATCTTTACTGGCGTTTGAAGATCCCGGTCGAAGGAATAAGGATTAACCTTAATTCGAATTTTAAATTGTTAGTTGTTTAGGACCCCATGGGAAATAAGTTTGCTTGAATATCCAAATTTTATGGGTTTTCATGACATCTCGACATTTTGGTATTTGTTGTATTATTGTATGTTCTTTTGATTGCTATGATTGCATTTTAAGTCGTTTTGTCTAATAAACATGAAATGAAATAAAATGAAGATTAGATATATGAAGTGTAATGAAGAAATATCAAATTACCAAATATAATTACAATTTCCAACTGCCTTTAAGACGATATACATTAATGTATATTATATGAAAATGGGAAAATTTACTTCCCATTCGATATTCACTTTCGTAATTGTTTATTTCAGAAATTTATTTCTGACCTTTTGTTCTTTTCATATAGAATGGAAAATATTCTTAAATTTTAATAATAATATATTAATGTATTTTTTTTTGAAAAAATCAAAACATTTCGCAGATAGAATTCAAAATTTCGTAACTAAATTTGCAGATTTGGACCCATTTAACAAGAAAATGCTTTAAAATGTTGTCCAATTTTCATAGGTTCACTTGATGAATTCATTTACTGTACAGTAAAGGAACTCCTTTACGTAAATGAATAATGACCTTCCCGAAAGGTAGAATTAATGATAGACTATTCATATACATGTAGTATACCATTGTTTTGGCATTAAAACAATCTTCACTATACAAACAGACAAATTAGAAATGATGTGTAAACGTCTACCGCAACAACATATATACATGTAAATGAAAATGACCGCTCTTTTCATCTCAACAGTTAGCTCAGTTGACCACAGAGTGGCGCTACGCTAATAAAGCAAAGGTGACAGGTTCGAATCCTGGATGGTTAGTGATTTTTTCACTGACTGTCATTTATGTTGTGCAATAGTAGTTTAAACATTTTTTTTTTGCTCATTGCATTCTTTAAAAATATGTCATTCATACATAATTATATGGTTTACTTTATATTGTTTTGAATACCTAAGTGATGGCCTTGTCAACTGGTTTCACAACTGGATACTGAATGATCACATGTATTAAAACACATGAAATTAACCCCTTTGTACATACCTTTAAATGTATTCCCCCTAATCATATATAAAACAATTACAATAATTTCAATAAAAGCAATGCTATCCTACCTTTTAGTCATGATTTTTGTACTTTCTGGGTTAGTATTTGGTAGATACCCAGTAAATAATTTGACCCCGAGTTTATACTTCATACTCATTAGGGCAAATTGTGGAATAAAATTTGGGATCATTATATATACTGTAGTTACACTCTAATTCGTAAGTGTAGAAATCTTAAACTTTTTTAAACTTTCGTTGCTTAAAATAGCCTCCCTTCTAACAGAAGTTTAAAAGCTTTAAACTTTGACATAGTTTAATTGATTAAACAATAGTTGTTTAAACTTTTAAACTTTATATGGTTACAAGCTTTAAACTGTAGCTGGTTTAAACCTTAAACAAAACCATGGTTTAAAAAGCATAAACTGTTGTTGTTTAAACTGTTTTTTTATTGGATATGACTTTGTTTCTGTGTAAAATAATATGTTCGTAATGATAATCACGTTTCTGATAGTGTTTACCTGGCTCAACCGGCCACACATTTATCATTGATAATCACGAAATGCGCTGCATAATCAAGTAATCAACAGCCAATACACAGATTGTGGCATGTATTGTTCTATGCAATATCTGCTGCAATGCACAAGCTGTATGATATATCGTCCATTATCTTCCTATGTTTGTGCAAATATTCACATCCCGGCATGAATTTATAATCCAAATATATCACTGTTTATCTATGCCCACATCTGTAAGATTTAGATGACAACTTGAGTTGTATTACGGCGCCTTTCGTGATGATCACGTTCAGGTAGTGAGAGATCGATCCCATACAGATCGGATCCGCCATTACTATTTATGTCTAAACTTTAAAAAGTTTAAAGCTTCGCGCAATTTCGTATACTTAAATGGTTTAATCGCTTTAAACAGCTACGTTTAAAAGATTTTCAGCTTAAACTTGTATAATTTTTAAACATCTTTAAACTTAATTTCTTAAAACAACGCAATTTTAACTTTTAGAATTAGAGTGTAGTCGTTATTCTTTATTTTAAACTATTCTAACTTAATCTCTGTACAAAATCCTATATGCCAGATTTACATTTATCTAAGGCTTTGGTTGTACTGTAACGGCAAAATATACGATTTGGATCCCATTCATATAATATATTTTTGTGATAACAGAGTTGACTGGCAGTTTCTGATACTTTTCCAACGGCAATAATGGGGGAAAGTAAACTCACTCAATTGATGAACTTCATTTAGCACTATCGCAAAATCTCGAACAATGACAAATTAATTAATTATGTTTAAACTCTTAAGTACTAAAATAGCATTAGACGTACTTACATTATAATCTTTATCTGGGTTATAATTCTCTTTCTGCGTGAATTCACATTAATAAATGTTGATGTAACACCAAGGTAAAAAGGAACATAGTAAGCAGTTAAGTATAATAATCTTACACAACAGTAAATCAATTAGAACGTTAACCAGCTTTTTTGTGATGCTTTAAATGGTAAAAGAGTTTGTGACTCAAGTGTAAGGAAAATATTTATGTATGAGAATAATATTATCGTGTAATATATATAACAGATGAAGTATAACAAAAGAATTTGTCCAGCTGCCGACAATGTTTACCTTCTAAACTAAATCGGGCTTTATATTATACGTATAACATTTCAAAATGTGTTACTACTTGGTTAATCATTCAAATATATATCGCATATTAGCACCTTAAGCAGCACATTGTTTAAAATAGTCTTAATTTAGTGACCGTTCACAAACACTTGTAGGGGGGCCTGATGCAAAAAAAAAAAATAACACGGAAGGTTTTGCGCCCCCCCCCCCCTTGTCGACCTTTAAAAAAAAAAGGGCTCCCCTTTTTTCGACAAAAATTGGTTGTCAACACCATAAAAAAGCATGTTAACTCATTTTACCGGAAAATTTGTGGTAAAGGCCCCCCTCACCCTTAAAACCCCCCTCCCCCCAAAAGTGTTTGTGAACGGTCCCTTATACTAGTTGTTTAATTCAAAGAAGTGTCTGGCTTTGCTCCTGATGTTCGTTGTTCATGGTAGTAGTACATGTATGACCACTTGATCGCACAGCTTGGTATCGTCTTCTGTCATTGGTTTTAGTCGAACTTCGACATAACAGGAGATTATGAAGTTCTTGTCGATGGGTAGAGCTCATGAAGAACACGACCCAGGGGTTTATACACGAATTTCCTACACCCATAAAGAAATGAAGTTGCTGAAAGACATATATGAATACATAAATCCTTTCAATTCTGTCAGCGTCTGTTAAAGCTTCTTCGTTGAATTGAAACCAGATATTATATGCGTAGTAAGGCAGCCAAAGCACACCAAACAGGACGGCTATAACAAGAACAATGATAGCAAGCCGACGGCGGGCAAAAAATTGGCGTGCACCAGGCTGACTTTCATGTTTAAAGATATTTTGACTTTGTAGTAAAACTTTTGCCATGTGTACATAAAAACACGATATTGCCACCAATGGTAGTAAATAAAGAACCATAAACTGGCACATGATGTAACCCTTTGCTACCTTAGAGAAATGCGGCAAGAACAAACATATTGGACCGTCAGCCTCATACATGACAGTTGTGTGTGCTAATATCATAAGTGGTATAGAAAGCGTGATTGAAAGGAACCATATAACGGCAACAATAAAGAGTGTTTTCACCATGTTATGTTCCGAAGAGCGCACTCGTGGTTTAGTGATAGCTTGATGACGTTCCAAGGCAACTGCAAAAAGTGAGAACACACATACACCTTGAGCTGCAACTTGTCCTGATTGACTAAGTTTACACACAATCGCCCCAAAATCCCAACGTGGGTTGATATCATGTTCAATGTGAAATGGAACTGATATCAAAATATACAAAAGGTCCCCTACTGTCAGATTTACCACCATTATATTTGCGACTGTCCTGAGGTGTTTTGTGGATACTATGACTAGTAGAAGGCCAACATTGCCTACAGTTCCAAGGAATGTGAACACTCCGAGCATTATCACACTCCATTTTTCGTATTCTCCTCGGGGAACTTCTTCATAGGTCGCGTTTCCGTAATCTGCTATCACTGAGACTGACTCAATTGTCATCTTTTATATCACATTACATACCGGATGGTTCCCAAAAGAATCTGTAATAACAAAGAAAAAGAAAGAATAACTGCGTAAGCTTAATGCAGAGTTAAAGGTTAGTGTTGTAAAGATATATCTTTGGAGGCAATTTGTGTAATTCTTGCAGTTACATATTAGATTTGATAGATCCAACATTTCTCTGCAGCAATCTCTGTTACACAGCGTCCAACTTCAGTTTCATGTTTTGAATTTGTTTATGATGCACATGCACTTAAGTTCTTTTTATATAAGGTTATGTTGTGAAATAAATAAGCGTTTCGATTAAAGTATAGCCGTATAATCCTTACATGAAATACCTGTATTAACAAATTACCTAATAAAATTACAAATCTTTGTTTTATTTGTTAACCATAGACTTATTTTATTTAATTTTATTATTTTTTTTGGGGGGGAAGAGATGATTTTACTTTATTTGTATTCAAGAGGACATGCTAGTGTTTTTAGAATGCATAACGCATCTCATGAACTTCATGAAAGGGTTAGAAAAATAGAAGCAACATTTTACTTTACTGATAAACAGGACGCCTCGAGTACTAATATGATACATCTTTATATTACGGACCTTTAATTCTAGTTATCAAAGAGTTTCCTGAGGCAAACACCGAACAAAGACTGATGAACACAAAACAAAAGATATGCTTGTAGAGAAAAAAAAACATGAAATAATGTCAACGAAGCACGAGGTTTCATATTGTATGTTTTTAAGCTGAAACTGTTCTTTTTTCTTTTTTAATTTGGTTTAGAAGAAAAAAACAATCAAGACACGTAGGCCGCATTTGATGTGAATTCGTTATTGTGAGAATTTTCAGTTAAAAAGAACTTCAAATTGCCACTCTCCAGATTTACACTAGCTCAAATACGTATTAACAAATTCGTAAATTTTAGACAACGATAAAGAGAGGTACATCATTGTCAGGTTTTTAATTGATATATATACATATAATAGTAAACTAGTAATAACTTTTAGCTGAAAAAAATCGGCAAATGTTTAGTAACAATTGGTAAACCTTGTATGCTATTGACGAAAGGGATTGCATGGACGGACAAATGCAATGACATTTTTCTTCTCTCTTGAATAACTATACAAACATACCATATATTTAAAGTGACCCACTGAATAGATCGATCAAAAACGGGACAAAATACTGGCAAAACCACTTCTATTTTTGCAAAAACCGACTATTTTTGACGTGTTTTTTTTTTTGTCATCTTTTCAAATTCCATAATTTCATAAAAACATATTTTAGTTAATATATATGGAGTAAGTTCAATGTTTCAAATTCAAGAAAAATGAGCAAATGATAAAGTTGCTAGAGTAGCAACAAAACGTTGCTAAAATGTTAGTATATTTTACTCAATGAACTCATTTCATATGTTCTCCAGATGCACTTATTTAAAGATATTTTGGGTAGGCTTTCCAACAATTTTGGGGCAAAATATATAGTTCTGGGCAATTTTCAAAAGTTGATTATTTTGGTCAAAACAGACATCACCATCATGTTTAGCATAAAAAAAAGCGGTTTTAGAAATTTAAACTTTTATTGGCGTATATAAAAAGTTTAAGAGTTAGGGCACAAATAGTCCTTGGTATATTCCTGCCACTGTTGTCAACATCAATATATTATACAAATATATACCGACTTGAAGATCTCTGGTTAAAACTATGAACCTGAAGTGACTAAAATTGCTAAAAGCTTTAGTCACTGAAGGATCATAGTTTTAATCCAGAGATCTGAAAAAGTTGGTATATATTTGTTTTATATACCGCATTAATAAATTTCTGATTTCGGTAATTTTCATGTGCTAAAAAATGTAATTTAGTAAAGTAAAACATTTGAAAAAATACACTCACACAACATGCACAATGCTTACAAGGAAGGGGTGCGTAGGTACAGTGCGCGCAATTGCTTGCGCGTATAAGTTTGATGAGTGGGTAATTTCGTGCGTGAAAGTTGCTTCGCGTATATAGATAAATGTAGTAAGCGCTATATAGTATTTCCGTACTTTCAAAAGTACTATTTAGGGCTTTCATCAATCTGGTTAAAGCTATTTGAAATCATGTGATCAGGTTTTATCCAATCAACTCTGTTTAATTTATTAATGCGGTATATAATACGTAATGATAAAATTACCAATAATGATGACATCACTCACTATCAAAAATATTCTGCTTACTGCTAAATGAAATAAAGTACATAGACCCTTTGAAAATAAAAGTCAGACATTTATTGATATTAAAACAAGTAATACTTTATAACCGACACGTCCTCTTTGTCTGTAAAAACATCCCACAGTGATACCATTTAATAATAGCAATAAAACAACAATCACGCGTTTATATCGAAATAGACGTTCAGTTAAAACAGCAGAACGTTCACAGATAAGAAAAGGCGTTATTGTTTTCTGTTATTCAAGGTTTTTTTTTATTTTTTTATAGAATACGGAGGTCTAGTATAGACTATATTAATGTCTTTTTCTTTTCAATACCGTTTTGTTTGCAGGCATTTTTGGTATATTTTGTTTAAATTTTTATATTTTTATATGTTTTACTATAAATAAACCGCACCAATTTTCAGTGCAAGTGGTTTCTGAAGTATTTTATGAAATGAAATAAATTGTACAATTGTAAGCAGCATCCTGGTTAAAAATGCATGCTTTGAATTTCACAAATACTTTTGCGGCACTAACATGATGCTCCAGGCATAACTATCAAAAATATATAAATAATATCTCTTTAAGCTATGAATTGTTTGCTAACACTTTAAGAAATATCTTAATTATTTACCCAGAGGAATGAAGCTAGTGTCGATATCATGTAAACATTGTTTTGTTATATGCCACACATTTGCCGACTGCCAGTCTGTCGTCTAACAACTTGTAAAGTGTCAACTGGTATATTATATAAATTAGATTGGTATTCAGTAACTTGAAATAATTAAAAGTGGAAAGTTCAATTTACACTTGGAGTAACATTTTACACAATTTTCAAAAATTAATCTAAGGTGACATATCTGAGCAAAGTTATCACTTCTTAGGTAAGTTCCAAGGACGTCTATCCACTACAAGATGTGTTAAAAAGATTACTCATCACAAAGTTAATTCTTTAATGATATTTACATTTTTTTTTTGAAATTCAGATTTGCTTTTTCGTTCTAATTAAAATTTCTCTATAAATACAAATTGCTCATAAAATAAGTTCATGGCAGTCATTGATTTTATAAAAAATATCTAATGATATTCCTTTGCGATGCATACCGTATCTATCTAGTTTGTAATTATAATTTTCTGAAGTACCAATAATTCATGCACTTGGTTTACAAAAAATGCACAGAAAGACACTGAAAAGCATCATTACTACTTCCTTCATGATGTTTAAACACATTTTAACAGTTGAGAATGTTGTACATTGAACTAAATTAACAAAGGATCTAAATATTTACTGAAATAGTATATCAAAATAATATTAATTTAGAATAGAATTTGATTTTACTTTCAACATTTTTAAAGAAGTATATACAATTATAGGCACATGTTTCTATAGTCGGATTTTGTCACTTTATTCGTCCTTATTTAATACATCTTAATTGTAATGGCTAACACCTATGTCGACTTCTTGTCTATCTTGTAAAATGATAAGCACACATTTACTAATTAAATTGACACTCAAGCACTCGGGTTAAAATCCTGCACTTTACTCTTCGACTTCAAATATGAATTAAATTTTTCAAAAATACGGTTAAGGTAAGCCCAGCATACTGTTGAAATACTTAAACAAAATTGGCAAGCATTTAAGATCAATATGTATCATGTATAATATTAACTGCATGAATGCTTTTCTTCTTCATCATCATATGTGGCGTTAATCTACCTCACATTACCTAAGTTAGCTAAGCTAAGTGCATTTACGTTGCACTTTTAAAATTATGCTTATTTTAGACTTTATTCAGGCATCGAAAAAAATCACACAGTAAAATATAATTAATATTAACATAGAACAGGTTGGTTACAGTTTGGTTTAGATTTGATATCAAAAATGAACCAATGATTTTGGTGAAGTATTTCGTCAAGCATGCATTGCGTGGGAAATTCATTCATTGTTCATTCATTGTTTTATTTCCATCATCATTGCAACATACAAAAGCATATTTTAGGAAAATACAATATTAATTAACAATGTGATGAGGCAGATGTATCAAAAAGCCAAAGGCCTCAGAGCGATGCATCTCCTTACAATTTCGAACATAAAATACATATATAAACAAAACTTTACATTTATTAACACATAACAAACAACTCAGTACAGATCCCATTAATTTATAAAGAAACCATACAAAAGACAATTATTATTCCATATCAGAGTATGTTTATAACAAATATAACAAAAATTCAAAACTACACATCACATTTAATGAGCAATGACAGAAATGAAACTGCTTATCCTCTTTAAGGTATCTAATCAAACAATTTACAAACATGGATATGCTTGTTACCTCGTTGACTTCTTTTTATATTTCAAAAAACGTGTACCATGAGACAACATACCTTTCAATTTATGTATATCATGTCGATATTTTCTGTAACTCGAGTATTATAGTTATGTACAGTCTTCATATCAACAAACATAATTGTACTTGAAGAAAGAAAAGTTAATCACGGAAGTAAAATACCAATTATATTTATATAATTTTAGATGTGACATACATTAATGGTTTGGTTAAGAATTGATATCACACTTAAACCAATAAATTGGCTAAAGTGTTTTGTAAAGCAAATTAAATTCTGGATTGTTATGACCAAGAGTAGGTTAAACTAAGGCCGCATTTATACAGGAGAAACATCCATTTTGTTTTTGAAATATGAGCATTGTCGCTCGCAAACAAAAAATATCTCTTAAATTTTACTTTGTAGGTCACAGAATAGATCAGTTGTGAGATATTGTTCAAATAGGAATTACTGACGTGACAGGAACCTGAGCATCGGCGAGATTATCATGACTGGGACGTTATCAGGGTTATAATAATCACGAATATGCTGCACAGTAACTATGTATAGTTGGTTCCATACACTTGGAGAAGCATATTTTGAGAATTATGTTTGGTGTTACTAAAGTACACGACTTTATCTTAAGTATTTTACAAGGACGTCTAAAACAATTCACCTACATTTTGAAAGTTAAAATCTTTGTTTAAAACTTGCAGTAAAGTATAAGAAAATAAATATGAAATAACACTTCAATTTAACAGAAATAATATCTGAAAGTGTAAAAGTGATTGTAACAAGCAATTTTAACCTTTAACCGTATTTTTTTACTCGAAACACAATTATTAAATTGCTGCTCGCAAAATGTTTTGGGTGATGTTCACTCCGCTCTTAAGTCAATCATTTCGTTCTTACAATCATTATTGTACGGTACCACCTCAGTCGACTTCCTGTCTACCATGTTTAGTAATATGATAAGAAATTGAAATTTTCATCAAATTAACATTCAAATCCTTTGGTTAAATATTGATTAATCTTGAACTTTACGCTTTACAAAATGAATAAAGTAATCACCAAATACAGTAAAACCAAGATGTACAGTTCAATCAGACTTACAAGCATTTTGGATAAATATGAGTAACGATCTTAGTAATTGTATTTCTGTAATACCTTTTCCTCTTTCCTAGGTTGTGTATTTACATTTATCTACGTTACATTGAATTCACATTCTGTGCAAACGAATTTTATTACGGTTTTGCTTATATCCTGAGTGAAATATAATTTTTAATATTTTCTTACATAACCAGTTTGATTACGGTGTATCTTCAACAATCAGTTACGATAACAACAAAGCATTTTTTGATTGGGTTGTGTGGTATTCTTCTTCTTTTCATAAGTGAAAACTATTCATGTTTTTTATGTATCTTTGAAGTAAAAAATAACAAAGATCATTTTGTGGAAGACAGTTGTTCTGTTATTAAACAGATTGGAATGATTACACCTAGATATAAAATGGATGTAAAATATATTTTCAGGCATCGAGAAAAGATACTTGAAGAAATAAAGATATAATTAAGGAAGTGAAAATCAGTTATATTAACTTTGATGTAACAAGCAGGCTGTAAGATTATTAATTACTTTATATTGGTTAGGAAGTGGAATATTTGACATTGAATATCGTAGGGGGTGGGCGGGAAACTTTTGAGTCTGTTCTGAAAATTGTTGCATGGGGAGTCTGAGGTCTAATTGGGATGTTCCCCCTCAGCTTCGGAATGTGTTTGAAATAGGACACAAAATGTTTCGATTTCGTGCATACTCGACCATGAAATATTGACATTTTTTCTTCAATCAAACCAGCATATTTTTTATACTACTTTGTATTTTGGGACCACCTACTTTTGATGAAATATTTTTATGACCCCCCTATTTTCAGGTAAAAAACAATAACTAGTATATTTGGGACCTACAAATGCCAGCCCACAATGAGAGCAGTATAGGCTGTTGTTTGCACCTTCTGGATACACATCTACTTATTACGCTGGACTAAACCCAACACTCTCTGTGTTTTTAGATGTCTCGCAGATAGTTCAATGTACACTAGAAGACAGAGATTTCAGGTCTTCTTGACTTCAAAGTGCATGCACTCCGATGAAATGACAAACAACCACCTATATACGGTATTATATTAGCCAAAATATTGTTGTTTGGGTTTGTTTAATAAAGCGAGTGCAAACATTTATTACTTTTATATATACATATATACTTTCTTATACACTAGAAGACAGAGATTTCAGGTCTTCTTGACTTAAAGTTGCATGCACCCCGATGAAATGACAAACAACCACCTATATATTATATTAACCAAAAATATTGTTGTTTGGGTTTGTTTAATAAAGCGAGTGCAAATATTTATTACTTTTATATATATCAGCGACATGTCTAAATAGCGTATATTTAAAATGTCACTTAAATTAAAACAGACGTACTGTATTTAATAACGTGTAGTTCATTTACAAATATTCAAAACAGGAAAATGACAAAAGGTGGCATTTACGGCTGGTTTGGGATGGACGGTCACATATATGCATTTGATATATTGATCATGCAATATAGAATGATAGATTGAAAGATGTCAGCAAAGCCCGTACATTTAAATGAAATTTCATGTTTGTCACTGATCTTTTGGAGGAGGGGTGTCATAGCGTATCAAGGACCAATGCACTCTAAAACACAAAGCTTTCAGGTATTGTGGACTTTAAAGTGCATGCACTCCTATCTCGACAAATATCTAGATATTATATTTACAAAAAATATTGTTGTTTGCTGTTGTTCAATAGAGCGAGTGCAAACATTTAATACTTTTATATCTGAATAGCACACACCCAAAATGACGCTTAATTATAACAGACGTACTGTATTTAATAATGTGTATTCGCCTGAAGTACCATTACATTAATGAAACATTCGTCGTCCGAAACAGCTAATACATCCAATTTATGTATATCAAGTTGGTATCTAGTGTGGATTTATTTAAATGATGAATATATAAACATATATATAATTGTAATAACATGGGCGTTTGCATACACTTCACTAGGTGTTGCTTTGTCGTTAACCCCAGTCAGAGATACAAACCGAAACAAACGTACAATGACAAATTGTTGAAACTTTTCCAAATATTCAGGAAACTTCCATCACTATCTTTTTAAATGCAAATTCAGAACTTCATTGGATATGTGACACGCCCTTTCGAGCTTTCTTAACACTGAGTAAACACTCTTTTCAGGATGAATTTAACGCTAACTGATAAATTTGCAAAAAAATATCAAAAAAGAAATTACAGAAAAAAAAAACGCTAAAGAAAAGAAGATAAAAGGGAAAAAATAACAACTTTCAAATTAATTCGAAAAAATCGGTGAATTTTACACGTATTTCTGATTTATAACCTGTTAATTGTTTAAGCATTGAGATGTTTCGAGCTGAATATAGCATCTAACAAAATTATTGCTGATGCAATGTTGATTCAATTGCAGAATGTAAGCCTGCCACTTTTAAAATGAATTTAAATAAATCTGTAAAAGCAATTATACGATAGATAGAGGCAAGTCACAACATTCTCGATTTTACATAAAATAACAAAACAGCTCTATGCAATGAAGCGTTGTTAGATAATCAGGCATATATATTGTACTTACATGTCCTATTCTTGTTTTGTGTGTGACATACTGGGAATAATTTCAGTGCTTTTCTGTTAAGGAGTAGGAATCTTTTTTATGCGGTGTCTGTTGCTATTTGGCGTCTTATCTTTCAACACTTTTGCTTCACTGCAAATGATAATGAAACGATCTATACAATTGATGCATTAAATTCCTTCATGATAGAGATTAAAGATGACGATTATTATCATAAGGCTGATTGATCAAGCTTCCAGGTGTCTTTAACTCACTTCTGTCAAGTTGATTTGTTTCTCTTGACTCGTTGTTGAGTGTGAATGTTAAGTTCAATTATTGTTTGCTGCACTGATTATGCTGTAAATAATTTTAAAGGCTACAAAATAACATTTCACTCGAAGTTCAAATCATCTTCAATATAAACAAATCTAAATATATGTGAAAAAACTTAAATACATTTTGAAAACTAAAAATTCCTCTCACAGTGATGGAGAGAATATCAATCATGAGAAATCGTTTCTAATTTCAATTTGGTATCAAAAGACGTCAAGAACTGCTTCAAAAATAGCTAATAGTCGAACAAAATGAAAAGTTATATTTACGTCCCCGGTAAGTAAAAATTGTTTTGATTTTGCAAAGTCATTGTTTCCCACTTAACCCGAGTCAACAAAACTATTCGTATCCTCATCAGGCGTTTTTAGAAGATATCAACTCAACAACTAATCTTAATTTCATGTCATAGTATATTTTTTGAATAGAGGTTCGCATGCTTTATAACGTTTTGAAACGTTCCCTTGGTAATGCCAGTTTTGAGCTTCGAGCTAGAATTGCGACAAGCGCCCTACTATTGCCGACTTGTTGTTTCCATCCCTTCTGTGTCTTTGCAAGTAAAAACGGAGAGAACGTCGTAATTTTTTTTTGTAATTTATAGGCTCTACTCTTCATTAATGTCAAATTAAGGTTATGCCAAATATATATTTTTCATGGTCAGACCTTTTGTTTGAGCACTTTTCCCTTAATCACCGCATCGAGTACATATACGTTGTCTAAAAGCTACAGTTAATAGTGCCTTTTGCAGGAAAAACATCGAGAACGTACTTATTTTTATGGGTACTCATCCGTATATGAAATGTTTAATAATTTATCAATCGCCGGTTAGAACAAATAATTCCTCAAACACCCTGATACCAAACTCAATATAGGATATTGGGCCAACAGAAAAAGTCTGTTTTCCGTGACCCGGTCTAAAATCACGCGTAGGTTGTTGTTTTGTTTTTTTGCTTGTTTTTGTATTATGCTCTGGATTGTGGGGAAAAATACTAATATCATCAGACTACTCCATGAATACAAACAAACATCAATTCAGACCCCTTTGACATCTGAAATAGACTATAATTTTGCCAAAAATCCAACGTACGAATTGGAAGAAAGTGTCAAATCGAGCAATAAGCTGACAAAAACACGATGCGCATTGCTTTTTTCAAGATTTTAAAAACAAACATAAAAAAGCATTACGCATTGCAAATTTAGACCTGCTACAGGAAACATACTTGTTTCTTTCATTCTTTCTTTTTTTCTTTTTTTGCATTATGTTGTTTAACTAACGTTTGTTAGTGTATATTGGGATTATCTCACAAATTGGCTAGACTACAGACTTTAACTTGCATTCATACACTCCGCGTGTGCTGCGCGTGTCACCTAGCCAATCAGAACACAAGAATATAAAGTACGCGGAGTGCAGTGGATTTTCACAATGCACTGCGCTTGTTGCGTTCCGGCTTGCGTGGCGGGCGTTTAGTGCGTGTAAATGTTTCATTGTTTTTGACGGGTGATAATTTATTTAGTTTAGAGAAGATTTGGATTTTGATGGCCATATTAAAGGCCTTATATCTTTTCACAAAACATACAATATTATTTTTCTATCGTGTATGAATTAGATTAAAAAATTTGCATTCCATAACGCTTGTAAAATGAGACAAAATCAATGCACTTGCGGTAAATTTTGATTGCTGTCCAATGCACTCGGCCCCTACGGGCCTCGTGAATTGGAGGCATCAAAATTGACCTTGCGTGCATTGATTTTGTCTCATTTCACTCGCGTATGAAATGCGCATTTGTTAACCTATAATCAACCTAGCTTTCATAAGCACTTTACACTTACTTTTCAGTATGAATACAGCAAGCTCCACCAAAAATCTTTTAAGTTTACATTTCTACTCAAAATATGTATAGCATAGAGTAGATTTTTTTTGTAAACCAGCATTACACATACAAAAGAATGCATTGATATCACAATGGTTTAACAGGTAAAGCGTCAACAATAAAGCATAAGTGATGTCGTATTTATGCATCGCTAGCTAGCATTTTTTTGTTAATCCCATTGTTTGATCTGCTATTCAAGTAGAGAAAATTACACTTTTATATAAACATTGTACAGTTGTTCTTTTATTGGAACAAATATTTGACATTTTACCACTATGCAAATTATACGTTGTAAAAGTATCTGTTCATTTGATACGTTGAAAGATAATCAGAGCTCTTGAATTTTAACAAAATTGAATTTATAACAGCATTTAAGCCTATCTACTTTTAAAAGGAATCTGAAACACACAAAGATAATCAGAACTCTTGAATTTTAACAAAATTGTATTCATAACAGCATTTAAGCCTATCCACTTTTAGAAGGAATCTGAAACACACAAATCAAAGAGGTGATCATGTGACAGATCTAGGCAAGCCATAATAATCTAGATGTTGCGTAAAGTAACAAAAAGCTACACGTAATGAATCAGAATTTGGTAATCAAGTAAGCATTTTGCAGTTACACTTTCTTTTCCTGTATTGTGTGTACCGTACTGGGAACAAGACCTTTTCTGTCACAAGGTAGACATCTTTTGTGTCTGTTTTTATTTAACGTCTTCTGTTTTTGCACTTGATGATGGGAAATCTAATTCCCATGAGCTTTGAGTGCTAAACATGTTAATTGAATATCACGTATTGATACTTAACAAATATAATGCATTCTAAGGCGGCTTAAAGATTTTCATGATTGCATTTGAGGTAGTCTTCAGTGCTTATTTTGAGAAAATCAAAGTGTCTTAATACTGATAATGATTTTCAAAAACGGGTTGACAAGTTGGAGAGGATACGATTTGATGAATAAGAAGGCAATAGTTTTATGATGTTATGTTCATTCTTTGGTTAAATCACATGTTGAGCATAAACCAGTACGTAATTGATTATTTGGGTTGCTTCCGCGAAATGATAGCAAAGTCACGAATGACGATTTAGAGTAAATGGTTTCTGAAGTTAAAAAATAGTGAAAATGACAAATTACGGGGTTTGTTTTTGCACATTTAATGCATTCATCCATTACGTAGTCTTTATCTATACCTCGAGTTTTGAAGGTCAGAATATGCCGGGAAGTGATGATATATATATCACTCGAAAGATGAGATTATAAAGAATTAAAACATAACGTAGACTCAGTTTTAAAATTTGCGACTTTCCTCACATTTTGCCAAAACACTCCTTCAATGAATCTTACTATTATGTGGAATATTCATCACGAAACTATAACCATTTTCCTCGGAATTTTTCGACTTGAAAATACGTTCAGATAATATCATTATCTTCTTTTTTCTTGGAATTTTTCGACTTAAAAGAAAATACGTTTAGATAATATCATTGCCTTCGTTGTCTTTACAATCAGTTTTAGTATCAGATTGAACTGCCTGATATGGTCATTAATACGAGGTCATTGCATTCGTGGCCGAATTGTTTATTGACAGCAGAAATTAGGTGTAAGAAGCTTGACAAATCCCGAAAAGTGCAGTAATGTTAGTGCCAACAACAATGACAAATAATTTCTTGACTGCTAATATTCACTGCAAGCAGAATGAGGCATATTATTATCAATGTAAAGGTATGATAATATCGGACGGAATACAACAACTACCTGTCTAAAGACTTGGTTAGTTCAAATCTATAGATACAAGATTTAAGATTCAAATTTATTAAAACAAAATAGCAGCAATCGCTGAATTACATGGTAATTTACAAGTGTATAAAACATTTAAAAATACAGTTGCACTAAGTTAAATGTATACAAATACTCATTAAAACACACGAAAGTTATTGCACTAGGTCTGACTAGAAAAAGATATATTGCACACATTGTTGAGTCAGACCAGAATAAATAAAAAAAAAAGAAATAAAAAAAGAAGAACCGCAGTACTTTAAATCCCGAAACGTGCAGTAACCTTATAGTGCCAACAACAATGACAATCAATTACTCGACTGCTAATATTCACTGCAAGCAGAGTGAGGCACTCATTATCGAAATAAGGCGTGACAATCTTGGACAGAATACAACAACCACCTGTCTAAAGACTAATTTGTAATATTTAGACAAGGAAGAAGCATGGAAGAACCACATAAAAATGAACGCAACCTGAGAGAAGACAAGCAAGACATCCTTTAAAATATTGAAATTACGGGTATTTATTTATCAGTAACAAGTTTAGTTTACCAGTTACAACTGAATTGTTGCACTGTTAGGTACATTTTCATTTCAAATTTATTCTGTAACTTACATATACTTTCAGGTGCAATGTTATTAGATTTTTAAGCGTTTCAGGTGTACCACACCTTACTGTGGTTAGCTATATTTGTGTCAATTTTCAAGTAGGTATCTAATAGAACAAACGTTATGACACAATAAGTAAAACTTTTGACTGACCTTCGTAGAATAGTTAATGAATTACATATATAAACATGCTTTTTACTAAGCATTGTTGATTTGGATATGCATTTTTTTTTTGGCGCAAAAAACAATTGTGAAACATGGAGTTCATCTCAATCCAAGAGATACTTACCGAATTAGAAATTTTGTTGCTCAATTAGTATGTGTATGTCCTTGAAGAAAGAACCAATGATTATCAGGATCTGCTGCTGTGATTGTGCAGTTTAACATGTCCATATGAATGTTATCTTCTTTCTGAGAAAACCTAAAATATATACGCCAAAATTAAGTTCCTCCTGATCATTGTAATTGACAATCGTTCTCCATATCGGTGATATGCTATAAAGCAAATTGCATTAAAGTCCACAATCTTGCTCGATATTGCAGAAGAACTCAACCCAATTTCCTTATTAAATTGTCATATATCAAGTTAATAATAATTGATCCATAAAATATCCTGATAATATAGTATGTCAAATATATTGCTTTCATACCGATGACAAGTGTCAAATATAAAAATGATGATAATTTATTTAAATTTGATTAATGTATGTCTTTCTTAAAATTGGGGGACATATACCAAGCAAATTCATTTTCGACTGTTGCTCAGCCATCATGTGGGTGTAACCTTTTGGTAACGCTCGTGACATTTTTAATAAATATAAAAATTGGTTTAATATGATGACAAGAATTGCCAGTGCATAAATAATTGAATTGCATTTTTATGTTTTATATATTATATCTATAAATTATTAGTAACAATTCATTAATGTACATTTTACGTATTACTTTGCTATCTGTTTCAAATAGCTTGAGAAACAATAATATCTCCAAATGTTAAAATATGTATACTTGAAGTATGCTAGATTTAAAATCAGTCATAATCGATTCGAAAGCCAAATTAATGCCTTTCCGGGAACTTATTTTATAAAAAAGACCGGGTTAAGGTAACCGACCTCGTAATTTTGAGCAATATTAAAACATACCCATTGTCAATATTGTTAAGACTACTCTCCCTTACTGGCGGTAGTATAGATGTGATGTGTTACATGCCCCTGAATATGTAATTTATTATTACCATAAGTCAAACATAATATTT
>JXSR01S041594.1:0-13473 GCA_000969725.1 Ophiothrix spiculata | reverse complement strand
GTGCAAATTTTGGTTCAATAATCATAAAAAAATAACGGGATTCAAAAAGTGCCGAATTGCGGCTACACTATGAAGAACGTCACAAATCGGTTTAAAATCCAATATTGCGCCAATCAAATATGTTATAATTTTAAAATTGTCAAAATATTAATTTAAAAATTGAAGCCAATGCAAATTTCTGTCTCAATTGAAGGTTTAACATATAACTTATACAAATATTCTATGTAAATTGAAAGAAAAATCGGGTTGGCATCAAAATATTGCATTTTAGAGCAAATTCTAATACGGTCGCCACTGAATAAATGATCAAGCTCTAACCCTGTGTTGCCTAAAGTCGATTTTTTTCGGTCCGAAAATACTTCGTGCCGTCATAATTACGTAACGCCTAGACCTTCATGATCTTGGTATCAATAGAAAAGGAGACACTACCAAACAATATAGCTTTGAGAGTCCCAATTTCAAATCGGACATTTAGAGCTGTTATATGGCGAGTACGTTTTTTACCTAACCGAACTTCTGTGGTAAGATAAGCAGGGGTGTTTAAAAATAGTGATGTGCTATTTATTATCTTATTTTATTTGCTCGTCCAAAAGTTCCCTTTTTTGTCCGATTGATTAAATCATCATGTTATCCGAAAATGTTAAAGTCGAATAGCGGCGCTATTGCAATTACATTATTTCGTAGCCTTAAAAAATAATCGAATATTTGAAATTATCGTTTAGAATATTATATTCAAAAGTGGACGAGAGTCGAACATATTGCCGATTATTAAAGTAAAGATCCAGTTCAATAGCAATATTCTAGAATCTAGATCAGAAACATGCTTAATAACAAATGATAATTTGGGGGTACGTGAAATAGTTTTTACAAACATAAATATTTTATGGTCATTCAATATCAATTGATACGTTGCACGATACAAGAAGAACTTCAACATACAAGTTATTAAGGAACTGTTTTGATGAAGCATGCAGTCAGCAACATTTTGACGACTGGAAAAACACGGCGGTTGCTCATATAGTTGGAATAACAATATTGTTACCACTTTTTATGTAACGGTCAATTAATGAAGAAACTATCTGGAAACGTATGCTTTTGGTAAGATTTAATAGGTAATCTAGTTGGGTGTGAAAATATTTTAATTCTAACTATATGAGCAGCCGTGTATGCAATACATCATGATGTTAATATAGACAATTCCTGTTGTGAAATGACAGTGATCTGTGAGATAAAGACTATGTGATTGACTGTATATTTCATACTCGCTATGTTAAATTGTGTGCGTTTAACCTTCGTCTACCAAGGCTGTTTTTTGTAACACGTGGTTGTTGCAACCCCCTAGTTTTTTTTAGAAAAGAAACCCCTAAGAAACTTACATTTGTTATCAATATAGATAAGGTCCTCCCCTATCTAACAATATAACGATCACACAAATCGGCCGAGGCGTTACGTAATTATGACGTCTTAAAGTTAGTTCGGATCTGAAAATCGGGATTTTGGCAAAACTGGCCACCAAATTCAAAATGTTACTATAAAAGTTCTAAACAACAGATTTTCTTCGTTTTTTTTGCAAATAAAGAAAGGAAGTTATAATTTTAACATTCCCTGCAAGTTTCAGCTTCATAGCGTGCATGAACTTGTCAAAAAATTTAAACATTTTCCGGGGCCTCACCAACCAACTTTGACGGCCTACCCTAATCCCACTTTGGTTGGTACTTCCCTATTTTTTTCATCAAAATGACTGCAAAGTATTTTTTGCGTTTTAAAGCAGCGGGGAAAAAACTTACGGGATGTTGCAACACCCCCCCCCCTGGTTAACAATATTTGGTTGATTTGGATTTTTTTTTTCAATTCGGTACATTTAATGTTAGTAACAAACAATGTATTAAGAATTGGTTGTATACCTCCATCTTCATTGATTTCCATATCTACATACCTCAACCGTACCTACCTAACTGTAATCGCCTTCAACCCTCAATTTTGTCAATTATGACACTCGATTAGAGATTATGTTCTTGTTATTCTTTGTTTCTTTATATCTTTAATATCCTACCAAAGTGTGACATTTCATGGAATAATTAAAAAGACATGACAAACCTTGATGGATAAATGATAATTAATGTGTCAAATTCATCCTTTTAGTGTGCCCATGTTCAACAGCATGACCAGTTAGATATCTTCACGAAGAAATTTGTATCTGATTGCAAAGTGAAAAATACGATAAGTTATTTATTAGAACGAACAGCGGCACATTAAACTATTGTAACGACGTAGAGAGAAGGAAATGGTTGACGACTTCCCTGTTATTCAGAGCTATGTTTACATAAACTCTGTGAAAGCATATCATAGTTATCTATACCCAATAGTTTCAGCAGACAATACGTTAGCATCTCCTTTAAATATACTAGGTAAAAGGCAGTTTAACGAGACTAAAATATTAAGTTATCTATGTTAAGGTCAGCTTATTTCTTCGTGGAAGTTGTGATTCCTTTAACTAGTTACAAGCTGGAATCAGAACACTATATTACCAGATTTGTGATAAACAAAAACCTATTTCCGTTTTAGTTATAATCAGTTTTTGTATAAGTTATATTTTAAACGGGCTCTACGACGATCACCTTACACTAACTTGTAATTCCTGCCGGTTGTAAACTTGTCATTAACGTTTGTAGTTATGCAGGGTACGAATGGATATATTTATTAGGACTTGCATTAAAATAACCCTTATTCTCCTAAGCCATTTTTTGTAACACGCCCCTTTTTACATCAGGCCCCCCTAACAAGTGTTTCTGAATGGTCCCTAAATGAAACAAATGTCTTTTTCTGTACTTGTAATTTGTATAAGTATTCTTACCCTTTGATCTCCGTTTACAACAACATTGTTGGGGAGTTTTTGTAAACTGCAATTTTTATTGAAAGTCGGGGGCTGATAATTGGGTAATTGAAATTCACAAATGAAATTGCAGGAAGTAAGTTTGATTATAATTATAATAATATTGCAACCCCCTAATATTTTAGAACGGAGCCCCCTAGGAACTTGGTTTTGCTATTAATAGATAGATCATCAAAATCGACCAAGGCGTTACGTAATTATGACGTCATTAAGTACTCTCGGATGGAAAATCAGGCGAAATTGCATTATGGCAAAATTGGCCACCAAAAAAAATTGCTATAAAAGTTCTATAACGGATTTTCGTCAGATGGTTTGCTAATTAAGAAGGGAAATGATGATTCTAATATGTCATGTCTTGTAAGTTTGAGTCTTATAGCATGCATAATTTTTTCAACATGGCGACTTTAAAATTTCCGGGATTTCACCCCCTCCCCCCTACACCCCAACTTTGACGGTCTACCCCCTAATTTTTTCATCAAAATGACCACAAAGGATGTTAAAGAGATTAGCCAAATGCCTGGGGCCGGTTGCTTTTGCGTTTTTATGAAGCGAGGGAAAAACCTGTGGGGGGAGGGGTTGCAACAAACCCCCGCCCCCTTCAGAGAATAAGGCCAACAAAAAAAAAGAACTCTGTCTCAGCTTACTTAAGGTCAAAACCCTAAGCGCTATGCGGGTTTTTTTTAAGTAAAAAAGGGCTACGCAGATGCGGAAATACCCCGTAATTTCTTTTTATTGCATTTTTCGGCCACTATTTTTTTTTTTCGCGACCGCTTCGCGGCCGTTTTTTGACTTTTTTTTCCAGTAGTAGGAAAAAAAGACAAACAACTGAAAATCTCTCAAAAACCTAAAAAAAAGAAGAAATGCGGTAAATAAAAGCTAGCTATGCGAGCTGGAAGCTGAGACAAACTATTTTTTTTCTTTGGCCTAATACAATTTAATTAAGGGATAATCTGTTTATGATGAAGCCTAATAGGTAGTGTTAAATAGTTTGTCGTTGTTTTGTCCTGTTAATTAAACAAAACAATTAAAAACGGCTATACTGCAATACAAATATAACTCACTATAGACGCAAATTGCGGTTTTTAATGTTAAACATTATCACAGTGTTCTTTGTCTCGAAAATAACAGCCAGTATTCTATTCTCCTGTTGAGTGTTAGTAAAAAAAATACTGAATTGAATTATTTGAATTATGAGAAAAAAGTCAACATCTTAGAAGGACCATTAATAGAAAATTATGCCTTTTTTAATGCCTTTATCTCAGATTAATCTTCCACTCCATGTTAAACTTTAATTGACTTGTGGATGACGGTTTAAGTTGCTAATTCGATTCGTTAATACTGAACATTGAACAACATATCAGTTTCATAAAAATCATTGAATTGTTGTTATTTTACTTTGGTAACATCAAAGTAAAATGTACGTGACGAATACTTTATCCGCTATATCCGCCTTAAAAGTATATTAATTCCTTGAAATTGTCTCTTTTGAATAATCGTTGATTAAACGGCATTTGTGTGGTTAATTTCTTATTCAAATATATACAATCAAATTGACAAAATAGATACATAATTCATCATATGTAATTGCTCTGATATTTAACCAGTAAAACAAACTAGAACATTTTAAAAAGGCAGAAGAGACATTTAAGCATTTGAAACAGAATATATGGGTCGGGTGATCCTCATCAAATGATTGCCTGAAGAAGTACCTCAAAATATGGAAAGAGTATATTGTTGGATCTAAACATATGGGTTTAACATGTTTAAAGCTTTTCATTGTCATTTTCTAATTTCTAGACTCAGATATATTCACCATTTTAAGAGGATATCTCATTGAAGAGTGGATTTCTTATAATTGAAGTGGGGAATCTTTACATCACTTTTCGATGGTGTCGTCGGGACCATTTTTTTATGTCAACATGTCGACATGAATTTATGATTTACTGTACGTTATTATGATGTTGACATGTACGTCAACATAACCTGCCATGCGGTAGAGCCGTGCTAGCAGTAACGTAAAGTCCGGGATAATGCGGAAAGAGTCAATAATATCATCATGTAATTTTGTTGAGTAAATATCGCCCGGCCGGCTTCCGTTTAATATTTTTCTTTTTTTTTATTTATCATTAAAGCTATAGTTAAGTATTTGTTTGGCATCTTGTTACTTTATTCGGTTACTATTACGATATCAAATCACCCATGCCTAAGTTGTCATTTTTTTATTTTTATATCATGGTAAGTTCATATTGCTCAGGGTTACAAACATGGATTACATGATTGTGTTGTGTGTTTATTTGAGCCGAGTCTTCCCGTCATCCTGACATAAATAAGAAAATATAGGAACTTATTAAGACATTAAATATGACTTTTCTTAATGCGTTTTTACATATGGATTATGTCGCAACGGGGCTACGTGACGTTTTATGCTCTCCGTCGACATATTGTCGACATAAGCTCTATCATGAAAGTGCATGAGTACGTTTTTTACTTAATGCATTGATAATTTAAATGAATATGTCTTTCTTTTTTCTTTGTGTTTGAAACTTCAACATAATGTTGCAATAAGATATATATGTATTAAATGGGTTATAATCCATTAGATACACGAAACTTCTCACGATATGTGAAGTTCAAACATACTTTTAGCCAGAAGATACAATTCAAATAAAAACGAGAAATAAAATCAAATGCAACTTTAAAAAGGGAACCACGACGGTGTACGTCAATAAGCATCATGACAACTCAGGGTTATCAACTTAAAAATTACATTGTTTAACACTTGTCTTGCAAAAAAAAAGGGGGGGGGGGTTACCCCTACTCCCCCGCCTCTCTAACTGATGATTCGATGTCGCATAAAAACGCCAACAAATATGACATAGGGGTTTTTGGTATTTGTAAGTTCACTCTTTGCGGTCATATTAGCGGGAAAACAATCGTAGGTACCACCAATCGTAGGGGGGTGGTTGCCACCTGAGAAATGTTTCAGTCGCCATTTTGGTTAATACCTGCATGGTATTTATCTAAAAATTAGAGAACTGATTAAAAAAAAATCCCTTCTTTGTAAGCAAATCACCGGCAACGTTCTGATATTTAGAACTTTTACAGCAAAATTTCGATTTAGTGACCATCTTGGCCCAAAATTAAATTTGTCCGATTCGGAAGTATTTATGAGGTCATTATTACGCCTCCAAAACGCCTCGGCCGATTTTCATGATTTTTGTATACATGGATAGGGGAGACCCTACCCTATACTATGGTATAAAGCAAAGCAACCTTTAGCGCTACAATTTCAATGTCATGGGGGGGTAAGCCCCCCCCCCCCCCCCATCACCTGATAACAAACGTACAAAAAATAAGTTGGTAAGACAAGGGTTAATACATACCTCGAAATAAGAATTGATGTATAATTTTAAATGAGATCAAAATCGTGAAATTTTATTATTCTTTGGTAAAATAAAAGTAAAAGCTGTTAGAAACTGCTTATCCACACACAAAAACGCTGTGTAGTAAATAGAGTATGGTTAAGGGGCAATTTTGACTTTAGCAAAGTCGTAATAATAGGCGTAAGTACACATAATTGTGTATACCTTGGTAAATTAGATGAAAAAATATCCCATGCCTTCAAAATAACCCAAATGGATATAATATACAACACAACACCAAATTTTTATGTCATATAAAAATAATGCTCTTCAATTTACGTTATTTACGAGCTCGTTAAAAGTCGTTTAATAATTTATTATTTAGACTTGACCGAACGAAACTCGTCTCAATCGGCTTGAGTATCTTTTATTGTTTCATGTCACACGCAGTTCCCGTGGAATGTTACCGTTTTTCAATGACAAAGAAGGTCAGTGTTTCGAATAATTATCTTAATATAGATTAACCCTCGTCTTCCTAAGCGTTTTTCTGTAACACGTCTTCTTGAGGGGGGGATTACCACCCACACCCTATGTTTTTGAACTTGGGACCTCCTAAAGTTATATTGTTTGATACTAGAGTATAGGGTAGGGTCTCCTCTTTCCATTAATACCAAAATCGTGAAAATCGGTTGTGTCGTTACGTAATTATGACGTCACAAAGTATGTTCGGACCCCCCCCCCAAAAAAAAAAAAATCGCCAGGTTTTTTTGCTAATAAATAAAGGAATCAACAATTCTAACATGTCTTCTAAGTTACAAGTCCATAGCATGCAAATATTTTTCAAAATGGCGATTCAAAATCCCCCCCTACCCACCGACTTTGATCTACCAATTTTTGTTCGTCAAAATGACCGCAAAGGATGTAAAAACGAGGGTTAAAGATGCACAACATTGAATTTTGAATCGTGTTCCCTGTGTTTTTGATACACTTAACTTCAGATTACTTAGCGCAATTTGTGATTGTTTTTAGTTTGGTTATGGTAGGCAGTCAAAACCTAAAATTACGGCGGGGGTTGCCACCTCGAAAATTTTTAAATAATCATTTTGAGGCGAAATTCCGACATTTTAAACTTTTATAATAACAACAACCTTAATCGATTTTTTTTCGGTGCGGAAATAAAATTGTGACCGATTTCCATCAATATAAAGTGAAGACCATATCCAATACTACAGTACCAAACAATATAACTTTGGGCATGTAAATATAAAATCAGGAAGATGTATTACAAAAAAAAACCACGAGGTGGTTAATGTTTAGTATTGGATTGCAGATTTTTTCGACTTTTGCATACTTATGATTTCTCTCTTTCTTTCCTTTGTTTCTGTCATTTTTTTTTCTTTATTTTTTGTTTCTTTGTTTGTTTGTTTTTGATTTTGTTTTATTTTAATATTAGTGGCCTCGCTGAGTCTGAATAGTTAAAAGAAGATGAATATATAACCCAAGTTCATCAGTGTTTAAGATTTTCAGTTGAGTTCAATCAATTTCGGCGTGATAAAAGTCAATTTCTAAATAACATCGTTAAGTTCCACATCATGGTAAAGTCAGAAAACCCATTAGCTGTATTAAATTCCACTCTGGTTGATATCGCTATACGCCAAGTGATTTTTTGCAGGTGTAAAATGTTTTGCAGAATAGCCACTGATTAAACCGTAAATCAATATACATTGTTTGATCAATGGGGATTTAAAGCGTACATGCTCTTGATGTTTAAAGGTTCATTGCTATCTTTGATTTGCAGTTTATCTTGGGTATAAGGCTATTGTATGTATTGATCCAATAAATCAGGTAAGAGGTACAACTTTATCAATAACATATGGTCAAAATATACATCAATTGTCAATTAAATCTGCTTAGATGGCATTTTATGATTTCAACTATAAGAGGCAGTATTTTGGTCGACAATGATAATTTTTCATGAACGAAACTGTAAATGGTTAATAGAAAGAATGAGAAAAAAAATCAGGTTTGTTACTGTTACAGCATAGTCCAGAAGTACAATGTAGGAATATATATGTTTTTTAATTGCTGTGGCTTGATTAATAAAACATTGATTTGGCTCACATTAGGAATAAAGTATCTAGATTATAATATTTACTAGTGATTTCGCTTCCGTTAATATAACAAATATGTGACGTGTGCTGTCGAAACCACTCACTTTTGGGCAGGCTATGGAAACTGGTTATGGACCAAATTGGTCCAAGGGGTACAATTTTACTATTTTTAGATTTTGGTATTTTTTGGTTTTTCAAACCTTCTTGAATATACTCCTTGAAGTTGGAAATGAAAGTTCAATCCAACAGATATTTTTTGAGACTTTTTTGTGGCACGTTATTTCTGCAAATGTGCTATTTTTCAATTGCATGTGAATTTTCTTAATAACTTTAGAGCCCGATTTCTCAATGTTTTTGATGAAGCCAAATTCAAAATTACGTAATTTCGGCTAGGAGTATCCGTTTCTAAAAATGCAAGCACCCTCTGATAGCTGAAGATAAGTAGATTATGGATAAAGAAAAAACTCAAAAATGATACTCTGCCCAGAAGTGAGTGTTTTTGACAGCATTCGTCACATATGTGGTGTTTAATTTCAACGATAATGTAATAAACTCGCGTTGTTTTGCGTGCTAAAACGACTGAGCAATATAACTCCGAGACATTCTCGTTTCAGCTATGTATTTTATGTTTTAATAGAGATCTCTATTACCACGTATTTTATGTTTTAATAGAGATTACCACGTTACACGGGACGGGGTACAAAAACGTGAGCATTTTAAACTCACGTTTACGTAACGCTTCACGCCTACGCGCAATACCATAGATTGCCTATGTATATTTCATTATGTCGCCCTCTCAGCAAAGAGTTTTCGATTCATACAACGACTGCCTATTGTGAATGTTTCATGATGTCGCCCCCTCTCATAATGGTCATGATCATAGATATATCTGATCGAGGGCGTAAATTCTTAAGCTAAAGAAATGATATGCACCGCTTATGATATCTATGAATGGTTGGCTAATTTTCAATACAACTCACGTACGTATTGAACGAATAGCCACGTAAAAAGACTCACTTCAAACGGTTATTTCAACATGTGTTGCTGCTATTCACGTATTATTGATCTTTCACGTTCAGGGTATTGGCTTTCGCAAGCAGATGTGTAGAACTTAAAACTTTGACACAGAAGTCAATGCAATATCAGAAAATCCCTACTTACGGGTGTGTAAGTGCGAAGTTTGCAACCCGTAATCTTTACAACCAAACGCAATAAAACTTCGATAAGTGCTGGATATGTATGTCTGTACATTATTCTTGCATGTGTTCATCTGATTTTGATATAGCTTTTATTTAAAACAATAGGGGACATCGATTAAGTGATTAGTATTCACGTAAAAGTGTACGTGAAATTCTGGAATCCATGGTGTGCAGTACTGTTCAAGCAGGTAATGGTTGGCTGAATTTCAATAGAACTCACGTTTACGTTCGCGTTCGCGTTCTGGATGATCGCAAACTCTCAAATATCTCATTACGTACATATAGCGCGTACGTGGATATTTCCAAACCAGACAGCGTGATCCAGTTATCTGGGTGATATTCGGATTACACGTAACAAACTTGACAAAAAGATGAAACGAACTGATCACCACACATAAGTATTGCACTAACTGTTGTCAGGTGATTTGCGTGATCTAGTAACTGGGTGAGTTACGCAATCACTGAATAGCGACTTTGTCATTTCGTTGTACACCTGATAAAATTTAAATAGAATAGAGATTTGGGGTATTCCAAACTGGTATCGGATATTACGGGTGTGATTCATATAGGTGGAATCTGAGCGTCATGTATATTCCTGTGTATCAATCTAATATGAGTATTTGCATAATTTGCGTATAAATTGATCATTCAATCAAGGCAAAATTGCTCCAATTACAAAAACAAAAACGATATTACATTGCAATCTTTGCAATATACATATGCTCGTCATATTTAATTAGTGGACAGTTCATGTCATTTCAGCGACGGAAAAAAAGTGTGTAAAAATGCAGTACCCCGTATGATTATTACTCTCGCGAGCATTTAATGGCATTTTAAATGTTTAATGACATAATTCTAATGTTTATCTTTGTTAAACATAGGATAATTTCAACGAAATCGGGTCATTTAAAGCGATCGAAATGTTATAATTTATGTCGATAGTGCGTTGACCATAACAGTTATTTTGGACACATTGCTGTTTTAGAAGTCAAAGGTTGAGTCAAAATAATTAAGTTTTGAATTTAAGGCTCTCTGATAAGTATTAAATTAAAATTTAAAACGATTTCTGTCAACATCATTGCGTTTATATTGCAGATCCTGTTATTTTTGTTTCAAATTTTAACCATAAGGATTCCTTAAATTTCTCGATTGAATTCAGTCACTTTCGGCTTTATAAAAGTAAATTCCCAATAAATTTGATATCCAGGCAAATCCTTCAAACCCATTACCTGTAATGAATTCCACTTTATAGGATAGCGTCCATTCGTCACGTGAGTTTATTGCAGGTGTACAATGTTCAACCGGATATCGATTGATTCAACTGAAATACAATATAGATGGACTGGATCACATGGGATTTGAAATATACACACTACTGTCTATGAAAATCCTTTATTTACAAAATCGTATATCATAAAAAAAAAGAAGCAATGTCAGTATAAATGAATTTTAGCTCCATATTTTAGCAAAATATATCCTAATGCGTTTGCCATGTCCAAAACACATCGGTCGGTAATCGTTCATAATGAGACAAGGGCATGAAGAACACCCACACCCACTAGTAATGTATCCTGACCACTTGTTGTAAATCAAGTATATATTTTGTTATTTGCTTGACTTTTTGTAATCTGGGCCCATATTCATGAAACCCCGCTAACTCTAGTTGGGTGCTAACTCTTTGATTACCTGTCAAAATTTGACAAGTAGACAATGAGTTAGCAGCCAGCTAGAGTTAGCAGGGTTCATGAATATCGGCCCTCGTCACAAAGTATTTCCGTACCTTTTGGCAAAAATGGTCACTTTTTCAAAAACATCGTTATAAAAGTTCTATAAATGAAGGAATTGACAATTCCTACATGTTCTTTATGTTTCAAGTTCATATCATGGAGATATTTTTTTTCAAAATGGCGATTTAACATTTTTCGAGTTGGCAACCCCCCCCCCCTACCCTTTGACTTTGATGGCCTATCATAACTTCACCTTAGGTGGTACCCCCGATTCTTTTCATCAAAATGACTGCAAAGGATGTAAAAACAATTACCTAAATGTTCAGGGTCGCGTTATTTTGTGGTTTGGTGCAATCGGCGATCATCCGTTAGGGTGTGTGTGTATATATGGTTGCAGGCTTTAAACTGTAGCTGGTTTAACCCTCGTCTACCCAGGGGGTGGTTGTTGCTATCCCCCCCCCTCAGGTTTTTTCCCCGCTGCATAAAAACGCAAAAGCAACCGAACCCAGGCATTAGTGTAATCTCTTTTACATCCTTTGCGGTCATTTTAATGAAAAAAATAGGGGATACCACCCAAGGTGGGATTATGATAGGTCGTCAAAGATTGGGTGGGGGGGGGGGGGGTTGGTGTAGCCCCGGAACATTTTAAGTCGCCATTTTGAAAAAAATATATGCATGCTATGAAGCTGAAACTTACAGAGCATGTTTGAATTATCAATCCCCTTCCTTCTTAAAACTGATGAAATGTCGTTATTTAGAACTTTTATAGCAAAATTTTGATTTTGGTGGCCATTTTTGTTATGTAATAATTATGTATGGTGCTGCATATCAAATAATCAAATGCCAATACACAGATACCAGTGAAACGGCATCGGCAGGTGTTGTACCTGCATAGTTCTATATGCAGTGTGTTACGATGAATACATAGCATGCAATAGCTGCAATGCACAAGCTGTATTTCGCTATACCGCCATATATCGTCTATTTATCTTCTTATATTTTTCCAAATATTCACATTTCGCTAGGAATTTATAATCAAATATATCTATGTCCACAACTGCATGGTTTAGGTAACAACTTGAACCATTCGTGATGATCAGGTACGGTATTCTAGAGATCCGACATTTCCATTTATGTCTAAACTTTATACACAGTTTAGAGCTTAGCGCCACTTCTAATACTTAAATGGTTTAATCGCTTTAAAAGTTTTTTAGTCTAGTGTTTTAGAATTCCTAAACATCGTTAAACTTGATTTCTTAACACTTAAGTGCTTAAGTGCAAAAAAAGGGGGGGGGGATCCATATAGACTTGCCAAGTCCTTTTTGAGTTTCCTTTTCCACCAAACTAGGCCGTCATAACATTCAGTTATTCATTCAAAACATTGAGACGCGTGCCATAAATAGCTTAGCTAATTAATACGATTATAAAGATTGTCATTACTGACCCCAATATCACACATCTGTTGCACTTTTCACTTTTGTCACTATCATGATGGGGTACTTATTTGTTGAAGAGATTCATTAGGACGAAGTATTTATATGGTAAATGATTCTTTAGAGAATAAAAGATAAGATTTCTTGTTTTGCCTGTCATCTACGATTCTTTTGTTTTCGAGTTGTGCTGACACAGTCTACACCTTCAGAGGAAAATTCGACCAGAAACATGGTTTTTATGCAATAACGGGATTCTAAAACACATTATGCACTTAAGTGTTAAAACAACGCAATTTTAACTTTTGAAATTAGAGTGTTTTGGACAAAATAATTCAATCTCGTAGCAGGCGATAGCAAGTTTCCTTAGGTCATATTTGTTTTTGGCCTTATTGGGGACAACTTTTTATTGGAATATGTTATATATTTGTCACAAAATCTCAGCCAAATAAATTAATTTACACAAACGAGTAACTGAAAAATTAAACCTACCAAAGGTCACATGTAACTATAATCTATCATAAAATCATACTTTTATCATATAAAACACTGAAGGTCAAACTCCTACCAATGGAATTGATAAAGTGCATTGCTAAAAAATCCAGAGGAAACCCCATACGAAGCGGACATCGGGGAAATCAAACAACTCGTCAGTAATAGAAAGAATGGTAGTATTGTATAGTATGATTACCCAGGGAAAGGAAATCATTTGGCTTAAAGTCATTACTGTTGAAGAAAATCTTACATAAAT
>JXSR01S041591.1:65390-76216 GCA_000969725.1 Ophiothrix spiculata | reverse complement strand
TACATCTGATAAGTGCTTCAATGTAAGTGTAACATCTAACTTTAGCATAACTAGCTCACAAATATTTTTAAATCAATAACGATATTAAATTTTTGGTGATTTTTTGTAATTTTTAATCTGAAAAATTATGACCTAAAATGTTATGGGTTATTTTGGACTTAAATCTTTACTTATACAATAAAAGTCATTTTACAGTATATTTCTAAGATTAGTGGGTTTTGAAATCGAGTGAATATCATAATTCTCTATATTCATGATTATCTTTTGAAATATGTTTGTTTGCCGGACCCCACTATATTCCATTCGGCAAAGCATATATAGTTTAAAGGTGCAATTCATGATTTTGATGTGGCCTCTTTTCTAGCTAATTAAAAAGAAAAGTATAACATTAATATACGGTATACTGAAAATTTCACTTGATTCCGACCGTTCGTTTCCAAGTTACGAGCTTTTCAGCATTTTGAAAATTTCCATAGTCTACTGTGTTGTAATTACTATTGGGGCCCCGACAATAACTAGAAAATGACACATTTTCTCACTTTTCTCAAAAATGCAAGAACATATAAAAGAATGGTTTGGGGATCGTAACATACAGGTTGTAACAGAAAAATTATACATTCTTGTTAGCGATATCATGAGGAAAAGAAAAATGTTGAATCCACAAACTTTCTCTTATTTGAAAGGCTATTTAATTGGCTACCAGAAGCAGCTTAAGTGATCTCATTTAATGGTCAGGTTCAAAAGTTACGACCATCTAAGTAAAGACCGGTGAAAACTACTTGGGCCGATTTCACCATTTTTCAGCGTAAACAATTTTTCTTGATTCGATGAAGATTAACAATGCAGTGAGATATTAACACAAGACACACTTTATGTTCAAGAAATTTTAATGTTTTTATTTTTTATATGATAAGAAAAATTAATAGAAATTATTTTTATTTTATGATAACAGTTGAGCTTTAATAGGTTAAAATATTGCTCATATTTCAGAGTAAGCATAAACAGTTGCATCAAAGACTCGATATCTTTGGTGGAAACGGGAAAGCAAAGAGTTTATTGCAATTATCTGTTTGGAGTGTTTTACACAGTTTCATATTCAAAGGGGAATATGGAAATAAAAATTAATTTTCCTAGCTCAATTGATAAAACTTGAGTTTTAAAGAAGTCAAGGTCAGAAATAATAGTGTTTCCTTTGACCTGTATTTAAAATCTCCGGGTAGTCTTAAGGTGCTTGTGGTCTGATTCTGCCATTTAGATGATAATGTTGTCTCTCATACTAGGATAACTTGTTTTAGCGTCTTAAGAATACAACAGTCTACGGGCAAGGTCATCATTAAGAGGTCTATGCCTTTGTTAGATGGCACACTAAAATAGCCAGCCTCGAATCCTGTTGAACATAGTCCATCGGGCTGACGCCCTCGCAAAGCTCGCTGCGCTCACTGCTCGGGCTGACGCCCTCGCTGCCCGTGGTCCTTCTAGACGGACTAGTTGAACATCGTATGACTGATTTAGGGCATTATGTGCCATTATTTTGCTACCGGTAAATGAATCGGATGAACTGGCCCAGGTGGTTCGAAGGTAGGGTAAGCATAATTGCCATAACTCTGCTTGCAGACCATCAATTTGGATGAAACAAAGTGCATTTTGTAGCTAAAGAAGTTGACTTTCGATATAAATAAATGGCAATGTGATACAAAGTATAACTTTATTCTTTCAGCGTAGATAACAATGTATATTTTTTTCTGTTACAACCTGTATACCAGTTGAGGATTATTATAAGCTAAAAGGCTCAACTTTGATAGAGGTGACCTTGAGGTTGAAAATTAGATCATGAATTGCCCCTTTAAACATAAACGCACACAGCAGCAAAAACTTTCACATAAATTATTTCGTCTTAGGACAGGCATTTTTTTTATCTGTTAAGAGTTGTCATGACGATGAATGGGAGACGTTCGATGTTTCGACCCCTTTCAATCTATTTCATGTATATAGTTTGTCGTGTTTTACATCTGATAAGTGCTTCAATGTAAGTGTAACATCTAACTTTAGCATAACTAGCTCACAAATATTTTTAAATCAATAACGATATTAAATTTTTGATGATTTTTTGTAATTTTTAATCTGAAAAATTATGACCTAAAATGTTATGGGTTATTTTGGACATACAAATAGAAATGCGATGTCACTGAATCATTATAATCATGTGGATGAGAGAAAGAAAGTTTTCAGTGCATGAAGTCGCTGGAGACGGAAAACTAACACTACAACCTAATATCTTTGGGAGCCTTCTTGTGGTTCCGTCAAGTAGCCAAATATTGATGGGAAGAGGCTTTTCAACACTCAATTTCATGCACAATGTTTAGTGATAATCTTATAAAACGGGTCGTGTCAAAACTAGCTATATCAAATCAGCACTATGTTCACGACACTGCTCGGTAACTGCACAATTTTTTCCAAAATGTAATCATATAATGTACCGATTGGGTGCACTGTTTGTCTACAACAAACTGCCTTTTCGATCATTTTGAAAATTGAGAGTACCCTCAAAGCTGTCAATTAAAAGCAAACCACAGTAAATAGCACCTGTAAAGACTCCACCTAGGGCCTCATGCATGGATTTCCATGTGTTATATATAGTCAATGAATTTCAAGCTAGGTCTGTCTATCGGGATAAATTTATCACACAGAATACAAAATAGCTTTCATCGCCTTCATGAAAAATTTATTTAAAAGAGTCTGAAAGAGTCCCTCAAGAACTATTCCACAAACAACTTTCGACAATTATGAAAATTTGAACATGCTTTACGTATATAATACTTGTGAACTATAACCACGCCATTGAGTATGATGTTTAAGATACGGATATTTATAGGACAATGCATTAAAAAGATGAAAGGAAAGGGGAAAAAATCAAAACAAAAACAAAGAGAACCCTCATATTCACTTGTATAACCAATTATGATTATCGTATACAGCATCTGAAGTAGATTTTAAGTTTCGACACTTTTTGCTACAAAATTCTTGATTGATCCAATTGTGTGATGAAAAATCATCAGATATAAACAGGGCTGGTGATTTTTATGTTAGAAAACAACATTTAGTCAATAGCTATCATAATATTACTCTAAAAATAGTACTGCATGCGCCTTTAAAGTGCATTTGGGAATTTGATACACACATGCTAACCTTTGGAAAATTAAGTTACGTTTCATTGATTCCAATTCAAGTGTAAATTGTTTAATAAGAAGGTGGTTATTATCAATGGGCTATTCCAGTTAAAATCCATATACCCCCTATGGAAGACATTACCTTAATCTCCCACACAGGGAGTTTGAATTTTAAATAGAGTCACCAATTTAGATAACCCAATTTAATATTCACACTCCCTGTGTGGGAGATTAAGGTAATGTCTTCCGTAGGGGGTGTGTGGACTTCAACTGGAAAAGCCCAATACGTGTTAATGAGATGCGATGTAAGATGGCACGTAACCCAAGTTTAACTCCGAGCGATGAGATATGTCATGATTAAAACGAATATCATATCATGAATCGATATAATCACAAGATTGCAGAAGAAAATTCAATTAAATCTTTGTTTTTAATTCATTAAACCCATAAAAAAGTATTTTACTGTGTTAAAGGAGCATGGTCCGATTGCCTCAACTTTTTTTCATACTTTTTGAGATTTTGGAACCAGAATGTTGCTCTTATTTTTCTTAAACCCATGTGAAATTTCACAGCTGAATTATGATCCATTTTGGAGATTATATAAAAATGTGTCAAACTATGGTAACCATAATCAATTTTACACAGTAACGTGTAGGCGGCTCTGAAACTCAAAATTGCCCGTAAAATCAAAACGCTTTGACCGATCCAGCTGAAATGTGAAACCTAAACCTCTTGAGTGGTCATCTTTCATATGACATTGAAAACTAAATTTTGAAAAAATTGGACCAAGCTCCTTTAATAAAACAATGAGATAGTCAGTAGTAATTTCAAGTTGAACAATGTCCGTGTTGTGAGAATGTACAGAGACCCGCGGACTGTTTTTGTAAGTGGTGATTTAATGAAAACCCCTTTATCTATATCTCTTTATTTCCATCGAAAATGTGGCCCATGTGATTATAATTATGGCGTAAAACAAAACAAAACACAACCAAATATCACCTTGAACCACCAAAAGGCTCCCTACAATCAAATAAGGCAATATCGGTTAGTGACGATGTTTGTAGAATATCAACACACTTCCCCAAGATACCCAACAAAACAAAACACAAAACAGAATGCCCGCTTTGTCTGTCTGTTTTTATTTGAGTAAGTTGTATTTCTAAAAATAATACAAATTAAATTGAAAATTGAATGTTAGTCAAATGAAACTGCACATTCATGTTGATTAAGTAAATCGGCATTTTTCTTAATTGAATCATGCCTTTTCAACGTAACCTAGTTTTAATTGAATTTGAGTCGCAGACATTTTGAGTGAAGATTATTATTCAATATTTTTATGATTTTATCTATTTAATTATAACAGGTTACAAATCAATCCCTACAGCCAGGCCCGTAGCCAGGATTTTTCAAAAGGGGGGGGGGGGGGGGGGATTTTAAAAAAGGGGACTTTTTGGAGGAAAAAATGGTTTTCAGTAGTTTTACAAGCGTTTTGCGTAGTAGTTTATTAAGGAACGACATACATTTACGTGTTTTGGTGTTTTTGGTGGATATTTAGGGAATTTATTTGGACTTTTGGGGGGCTTTGACCAAAAAAGGAGGGGGGGGGGGCTATCCGATAATCAAAAGTAAGGTGTAAATTTAAAACTTTAAATCTCGGTATTAATATGAGACCACCATATTAATTCTGATATTTGGGTGCCTTTTGATAAGACGGTCATATCTGTGATGGCTCACCCCGCGCGTTTAAAGCAATACTATAAGATTTTGATCAAAAATGGTTTATAGTAAAAACAGCATAAAATAGAGGAATGTGACTATCTAAAAGCGTTTTCATATGTATTTTGTGAACAAAATTGTTTTGCCACCAAAAAATGGATAAAAAGCACATGCATGCTTTCCTATACTAATACATGTAGAATTAAATTCGGGATCCCGAATTTTATTCAACAAATGGCCATAACAGATAAGTAATCATCTTTGAGCCAAATCATTTGGAGGGTATTCATATCTACCAACAACAAACCCCATAAGCCCCCCAAAAAATCAAACGTCATGGGTGACAGGGGGCGCTTAATTTTTAACACTTTATAGTATTGCTTTAAAGGGGGACTTTGAATAATATATCAATTTTGATTTTATCATTGCATCTGTTACAGCAATTTCTAAGCTTCAAAATGACACTTGTTGAAAATGATCACGGTGCTTTAATCTGCAGAACCAACAGAATTGAAAGCTCGTTATGATACGACATATATTCCAGGTCTTGGAAACAAAAGTGTGTCATATCTTTTCTCAGTTTTAGCAACATTTCCTGTATAATAATGAAGATAGTTGGGTTCGTGTTTTCATTTATCTTCGAGAAATGTTGCACCACTGTGTTTCAAATATTAAAACTTGTTAGATCGTGATCATGGTGATAGCAGGTAGATACAGACCTAATTAACTTTAACTTGAAATTCTGGGGGCTTAATACCGGTTACCTTTCTTAGAACCTGAAAATGCTAAATGTAAATCATGAATTTGTATAACTTAGCTTTCAGCTTTAATATCACTGACCAATCTAACGGCAGTCCCAATTGGATGCTATGTTTTTCAGCTAATTAACAAAAAACATAACGAAAATAAAACCTGTTTAAAAATGTTTAGCTTATTTGAACCCATCCCCTTAAAAATCTGTTTCTTTGTCAATTAAAGGTAAAACTAAGCACTTTTTAACTAAGTAATCTCAGTTTTGATCGAGTCGGCATGACTCTTGTCTCTCAATTTGGATTGCTAATAAACCCTGTAAGAGAATCGTCACAACAATTGGGTATGGTTGCTTTGATTGATGATGCTTTACTTTTGTTCATGGACTTGAAAGAAGTGT
The DNA here is from genome assembly GCA_000969725.1 of Ophiothrix spiculata. Classification (NCBI taxonomy): domain Eukaryota; kingdom Metazoa; phylum Echinodermata; class Ophiuroidea; order Amphilepidida; family Ophiotrichidae; genus Ophiothrix; species Ophiothrix spiculata. Next base: position 70,183 of record JXSR01S041591.1, on the reverse strand, counting down.
TGACAACAACCGTGATAAAACACATTTTCCATGCCTTCAAAACTTAAAATCAAATTTGTATGCTTAAAAAGTGTATATCCCTAATTGACCTTGACCTCTGAAATGCATTTTGTGATGTTTTACCCTTAGGTTGTTTCTTGTTTACTCTTAAGAGGCAAATAAAGTATGCAACTCTGGGGATGATGCTTTTATGTAAAGTCTGTTTCTGGTTACAACAAACTTTTTTGTGGTTGTGAATTTACTAAATATCTCAATTTTTATCAACAAAATAAATTGTATCAAATTGGCCAAGAAAATGTAATGTAAACTGTTTCAGTTGACAAGTGATTTGTAGACTCTCGCAAAAGTTGGCAACCTATGTAAACACATACTATCATGTTTTTTAAAAGATTTAAATCAAATCTACTCTCACTTTGTTTTGTCTAAGTTTGGTTGTTGATACGTGTGCAACATGAAGTAAAACAATCTTTATTGAGTGCATATTTTTCAAACAACAACTGGTTCGTTGTTAACAGAAATGGCCTTTTACATATATACATTAGAAATGGAAAATATAATACGTAAACCAATTAGTTTTACGTTTTATGCCATAACTCCCAAAGTATACAGAATTTGAAGATGAAATGTTGGATTTGTAATAAGAAAAATATGAGCTTTAATTTGTAATAAAATAATATACTACTTCTGGTTGAGCCCAAGACAGAGGTGGTATTCAGGATATCCCACAATGCATTATTCTGATACACTGATATATAATAGGCAATAATGGTTTTCTGGGCAAGGGGCTATTAGGAATTTGAGACTTCCATTGAATAGTACTCATTCATATCTTTCTAGGTATGTGTTTCTTTTCACAACAGCCCAGTGTTTACCCACATTGCTGACACCTCAAAAACCTCAGTAACCTGTACATAAGTATAGGAGTTGAATTGGATTTGCAGGCATATTGTACAATCAGTGTATCAGAATAATGCATTGTGGGATATCCTGAAAACCACATCTGAGCCCAAGAGGTGAGAACGTGATCGGAATTAGACAAAAGTTTTTAGATATAAACACAGAAACAAAATCAGGCTGTGTGTGTACTTTTTATTTTTTTTAAACAAAACTTCTGTAATTTCCACTTGTTTAACCTCAATTGGTCCCTTTAATAGTTATACGGTACATGTATAAGATTTTTGACATTGACATTCTCTCAAGAAGAAGAAAACAAGGTAACATAAAAAACTTAACAACAGTATCCATTTCATCGATTTTAAGATTTAATCAACAATATTACAATGTAAAATTTCCACCATATAAGGAAGAATTAGTACAAAATGTCAAAAACAAACAAACAAACAAACCTGATGTTGAATACATACTGCAGTGCTATTCATTTAACCAACTTGGTGCATCAACATGTCATGTTTGCTATAAACCTGAAAAATGTAAAAATATTTTCCGACAGTTTCTGTTTTTGATATAAATACATCTGTTTCTGTTAGATACATACTGTTTTTGGTACAAGATATTAAGCCTGGCTACAACTCATGTAATACATTGAATAATAAATCTTTCAACAAAATAAAAATAATGCTTAGAAAAGCTGATAAAAATAACATGATTTGCTTAGTTTGATAAAATACAGGTACGCTAAAGGCAAATATTAATTTAAGGCACAACAAAAACCTACATTTCCTTAAACAAATGGTTTTATACGAGATACATGTACTACTTGGAAATCATTAACTAATGATTTGAATTCGGTTAATAAGTGTCCTGGAAAGAAGCATTCAAGACAATCGATTGATTCAAAAAATCAGTTTGGAGGATACCATGCAAAAACGTGACCTGTTTCAAAAATTAACCTCCAAAAAGTTAGTGACGGGTATGTAAAGAAGCCAGTTTGTTGAACTTATTTTATCTCATCACGTCACGATAATTCTGGACAAAAGACTTTTATTCTGTACAGTCAGAGACGTATTAAAACATGGTACTTCGAGTGCTAGTCCCTGTTTCTAACTATTTCCACCTGTCACCTTCCATTGGAAAATGGAAAATGTATTAAAACTTAAACGATGATGCATCCCTTGAACTATTTAATATTGAGATGAATTACTATTATTACTTTCCATACCTTGACGTTTTTCTACCTACCATGCATTTGATACTGTAATTTATTACATTGTATTTTATTTTCTCTTCTGTTATTTTCCTATAATAGTACAAAGAATCTGCTTGTAAAGTAAGACGATAATCAGAAAAAATACAAACATTTTATTTTACTCATACAAGAATGCAGAAAAATATTTGACTTGGCGAATAAATAATTCTCATTAGATATAGCGACAAGAATGAAAGCCGAAATTAATTTGATTTAGAGATAGTCAACAAACCAGCAGTGCAATTTTCATTTTAAAGAGAGAACTTGACGATAAAGATAGATGAGGAGTTAAACCATCTGATTTTCCTTGTGCTTGAACAGTTGTTGTACCACGACAATAAAATTATACCAATTTTGATATGTTAAGAAAGTTTTGTCAAATTTGGTTTAAAATAGGGAGACATCTGATTTGACACTTTTGAGGACATACATAGGAATATATTTAAAAAAAATTGTTTTTTAAGTCAAAAGTTATTAAAAAAATTATTTGGTACTGAGTTAAATCAGTATACCTATTAGTATTTTTCTACTTACCATACCTTGATATGTTTCAACCTACAATAGAATACTGCAATTTATTACATTGTATGTTGTTTTCTCTTCTTTTATTTTCCACAAAGGGTTATATTAAAAACAAACTTGACAAATATTAATAAATATTCAAACATTTTATTTAAAGCTTGATCATGTTGATGGTGGATCAGCTGCTCAAAGTATCACGGGAAATCACGATTTGACACCTATATCATTTATTTCGTGAAACTCTCACTGTTTTTCTGTTGACCACCTCCATTTGATTGACAGCTGAGCAAAATGGAGGCAAGAACATATCTGGGCATGATATGTCTTCTTTAAGAAAGCATATGTGTTGCCCTTAGATGTTATTTCAAGATTCTTAGATAAATAATCAGGTGAGTGTTAAGAATGAACTCAGGTAAAAATGCTGAGGTGAAACTACTCCATATCCGCATTATTTGTTGCGAGAGCATAATTATAAAAATAGACATGAGAGAGTCAAGTCGCACCTGAAATGCATTAAATCAGAAATATAAACACAAAACGGTCTCTCTCTTCATGACCATGGATTTATTTTTAACGACAACATACTTAAGGGACTTAACATCTCTGTGTATTATGTTGAGTTCGTAGATGCAACTGAAGGGAGCTCATCATTCGAGTAGCGTGGTTGACGTCTTTGATTTAGCAAGCTACTTAAGATCCACACTTTATACATCTCAGTGATGGAAAGTTATGTGTCCGATATTTTGCAGCCTTAGCAGAACATTGGGTTTGCTCTCAAGAGCTATATATTTGTCAGAATTGTCCTTGATATCCCTCTTATTTCTTCAGATCAAATATACCATGTGCAGACGACATCCCTGCACAAAAAAATCGGTAGATTTCCATACTTGGAACATTGAGAGCCGACTTGTTATCTCAATACAACCAGGCTAAGTGCAAAAAGCCATTTCTTTTCAAACATTACAGATGCTTAGGGTCATCCCTCTGTTTTCGTCGAAAGTTCGTCATAACAAACAGAAGCGTCTAATTCTATGAGTATGTGTAATCCATGCCCATGTAATTATCTGGAAACAATATAAAGAAAACAGAACAAGTTGATTAAAATACTTTGACAAATAATGAGAAAGATAGTACCAAACAGACTAAATCATATAAACTAGCTACATTGTCATGTTTACATATAAAGGTTCTCGCACTGCCTGAGACCATTTAAACTTTCATGTTTTTTTAAAGCCTAGTTCATATTATGGTGTACTTTCAACGGAGGGTGACGAACGCGAACGTAAGGCAGGGGTAAAGCAACGACAGCTGACCGTTAGCTACGGCAGGCCGTGGAGGCTAGCGAATTAGTCAGCATAACAAACGATTACTGGCGGTAGATTCAATTTGAATATGAAACTTTACGTCCCTTGCCGTTATCCCTATTTGTCATAGTGTCACTGTGAACCTACGAAGAGTTGACATTGTTCATTACAGTATTTTGCCGTTGTGGTAAAATTTTCAAGTTCACAAGTCGATATCATATATAGTGTTTGTCAAATACATTATTTATGACACCATGGTTCCATATCTCGTGGTGGTTCCTCTTAATATATACAGTGCATGGGCAGTAAGAATGGGTTATTAACGTTTGTGTCGACAAAATTATAGATTACAGGTTTCGACAACATGTGTATTTGACAAGATAAATACTTGAGGGGAGCCATAATATAAATGAATACGTTGAAACTATTTGGTTGAAATTGATATACGTAATTAACCTCACAGTGTGTTGTAAAATAAGATATATGAATACGCTAGAATAAGAACATCCCAACTCCATGTGCTGCCTTCTGTTAAGTTATGTAAAATATAAATGCATGTAAATCTCGGGAAATGCTTTCAAATCACTAGAAAGCATTTTCATGTCTTTATCCCAATCATAGTCTCACATTTGACCTTGTCGTTGACTTTGTTAGACATTGTAGATAATTTTCCTAGCATATAGTTGCAGAGAGGAGCTCATGGAGTTGGGATGTTCTTATTATGACTGTTTAATATAGCAATAATGCACTATAACAATTATCTAACAATGTCTAATAAAGTAAACTACAAGGTCAAATATGACACTATGATTAGGATATTG
>JXSR01S041591.1:12706-22951 GCA_000969725.1 Ophiothrix spiculata | reverse complement strand
GATTGCCTTCAAATCATGACTTGAAAATTAAACTAAATAAATGTACTGTATATTCTTGTCATCATTGGTTGTGATCTGGTGTCTTGATACTGCGAAAAGAGTGTAATGTGACGGGACTTTTTGTTTGCCGGTCCATGAAAACGGTGTTGTGAGTATGATATGACGTCACGTGCAAACCCTCTATAACTTCCTTGATGATAACTTATGTCAGGCGAGAAGCGTCGGAATGGGTGTCTATACTGATTCTGATTTTGAGCAAAAGTTTGGCCTTTGAAACTGATTTTTGAGGGTCTAGAGAACTGAAATTTTTGCCGAAAATAAGTATCTGAGCTAAAAAGATGGCACACTTTTTGATCAATCAGGCTGTACTAACGGTTGGAGCTAACTTAAGTTGTATTCAAGTTCAAAACAGTCTAAAGAACTAAACCATTCTGAAAATGGGGATCTGATGAGCGGCCTGGAGTCCTGAAAAGGGGGCCGGGATCAAGGGGGTCTTCAACCGCTGGACTTAGGTAGGCCTACCCTGCTATGATGTGTGAGTGAGCCCCCTTCCGTTTACACTTTCCGCTGTTCTTGATAAGCCTTATGTTACATATCGCCAATGTTTCATATGTATGTTAAGAAGCAGGTTACTTTTATTAATTCATTTTTATGTTTTTCTCTATCTTGAAGTATAGTTGGGTCACAAGTTTTTACCATCTTTGAAGTCAGTGCATGGGTCAAGCCTTCTCCACATTCGGCGACGTTTAAAACAAATTCCATGACCCCTCAGAATCAAGTGTGTGCTCCTAAGGCTAACTTGCCTTTTTAACCAAAAAGATTCTCAATCCAATCTTTGTTTTACTTGTAACGAAAGCATGTTTTTAATTATTATTTGTATAAGTCACCCTTTGGACTCCGTACTTCAATTTCGACCTTATTTGACCTTTTGACGCATGTGCCCTCTGACCTCTAAACATGGCCACAACACGGAACTTACAATAATTTAGCATTGACTGGGCGTTCAGACACGAGCGAATAATGGACTTTCTATTTGGATTTTTGTTGTGACTACCAGCAGTTCTGGTCATTGAAACTTTTTACAGTGAGATAGGACTAAACAACAAGCCATGATGGATACCAATGTCATGAATTTTAACCGTACAAATTACGGTCGGCGGTCTTTTGAAGATATGCTAGCGCAACAACCAGAAGACACGTACAGTTCATACCCGGAAGTTAACGAAGTCCGAAGAAATCTACCCCCACTTTCAGAAATCTTAAGGAATACCTCCGTTAAAGAATTTCTTATAAGTGATGCAGCATCTGCTAAAGAAGAAGAAAAGAATTTGCTATGGTTTCATGGTAAAATAACTCGAGAAACTGCCATTCATATACTGAGAGAAAACGGTGATGCAGAAGGTTTATTTTTAGTTCGAGAAAGCACCAGTGTGTCTGGTGATTTTGTTGTTTCACTTGTCCACGATAAACAACCACAACACTTTCAAATTCACTGTTTAGGTGACTTTTATTACCAGATAGACAATGGGCCATTATTTCAAGGTTTAGATCATTTGATTAATTTTTATAAGGAAGGTGCTAATGGTTTACCCACAACTCTGAAAACTTTTTGTAAAGGCACTGCACCGCCACCGGTTTCAAGACGACTTGGTCGCACTACACCTTTGCACAGGTATGTTATTTGACCATGTCGTTATTTTTTAATATCCATAGTCAAACTAAAAAATGTATGTTTTGTCGTTCATGATTTTTGAAGTGTGATAAAAAAAAATGGCAGACAATGGTCAAATATATATCCAAAGTTTACCTAACCCTGAAACTTACATTAAAACATCAAATTGGACAGGGTTTAGCCTCAAAACTTCAGAAGTTATGAATTCGTTTCATCTTATCTTCTTTGCTTGGCTAAAAAATGTTACCTTCAGTCAAAATTGCAATTTACACAATTGACCATAGTTTTTGAATTGGTTGTCCCACATTTGTTATTTTTTCTATTAACGAAAGACAATGGTCTATTTTTTTTCCCTGTGCTTGGGTCTGGTGGTGGGAGAAAAATACAAAGATTCTACACCAGACCCCTTCTCTTATAACTCTTACTAAATTACACAGATAGATGTATAAAAAACACAATAGGCCTATTAGCAAACATGTTTTAAAGCACCAGTGAAACAGGGGGTGGTGATACCAAGCAGGTTTTTATAGACCCCACCCCCAGCCAAACCCTCTTGAACACCCAACTCCCCCCACCCTCCACCCGGGTCAAAATGACTGAAATGAGACAGACCATGCACAGCATGGGCTGTCTCTCAAAGACAGAATACCGTAAATTCAAAACAAATTTACACTGAATGTATTATACTTTTCGAAATGGAGGCATATTAATGACTGTATTTATCAGGGGGGGGGGGTAGGACGTGACGTCAGCAGATTTTGAAACTCCCATTCAAAAAACTTGAATTTTAACTAACGCTCAAAAATGTCATTTTATGCCCTTACTTAGTGTATAAACATGTGCAGATTTCAAAACCGTTGGGGTTTGGACTTCAACCCCAGAAAACTAAAAAGATATTGTGATTATTATAAAGAACTACTTTTCTTTTCATTTACGCATTGAAATATACGGGCGATACCACGGATGACTACGCATCAAATCTGAGTAAACAGTCCGGTAAACAGGCAATTAAAGAGATCGTCCTACCACCACTGGTATTTATTAAACTTCTTTTTGATACACCCTTTGTAAATATTTTGTGTACATTTCGGTATGAATTGACTTGCGCAACATACAATTCTTTATTAAATTTCACAAGTATTGTTTGGCACCACAGTGCCATACATGTAGGCTTTGCAAGTTTGCATGTCCTATGAGTTGCAAACATCTACCATCATTTTACTTTGAATACCCCAGTAAATACCTGACAATGTATTTTCTCCATTTCACTAAATTTGCTGATCCTGTCCTAAACCTTTCATTATTGAGGAACAATATTTTTGGGAGGTTTTAGTTACAGCTATACTATAAGATTTTGTCAAAAAATTGTTTTGCCGCCAATAAATGGATAAAAGGCATATGCATGCTTTGCTACTAAAAGGCCTATGTGGAATTAAATTTGAGACCCCGAAATTGCAAAATGCACTAGTTTCATGAAAATTGACCATATAGATAGTGTAGAAGTTACAGTTGGTGGCAGCGGTGGGAAGAACATAAGAGTTTTCTTTTATCCTAATTGATTGTTATCTTCAATATGCAGAGTAGTATCCCTATAACAATTTAGGAATAGACCTATAAACCAGTCCTTCAACTATTTACTGTGTTGATTGTATAGTCCATTCCAATTATTGGCACATTTCCGCCATTGAGTGGGTAGGGTAAACCGGGGTAAAAAGGCCCATTTTGAGGTTTTTGCTATATCTCAGATCAGCTTTGAGGATCTTGGATAAAGTTATGTGGTTTAATGCACTACATGTTTCAGAATCTGTAAGGTGATTATTTTGGTGGACCTTTTAACGATTTGCTTGGGTTAAAAAGGCCCACATTGGATTTGACCATGATATGATCACCATGGCAACCATATTACAGTTGCTATGATTTTCAAACAGGATTTACTTTGTTAAATTCATCATAACTAAAATCATCTTGTGTTTTAGCTTTCACCCAGGAAAACCAACTTGGTACTTAATTCGTACCAAGTAAGCCCAAGGAAGCTTACATGTACTTATCTTTAACAGGGCTCCAAGATGTTTTTAAAATCAGTTTTTAAAGCTTTGTTAGACAAAACTTTACACCAATAAACTTGGGATTTTCTTTAATTAATTCTTAGTGATGGACCTCTTTTCTTGTGCCTTCAGGCTAGTTTCACTGTAAACCAATTTCAGTTTGTGAAAATTCTACAAAGTGCCCTAACAGCTTCAAATGGCATTATCTAATTCTTATTAAAACCAACAACCTTTACTATATATCTTTTAAAACATTTGAATTATATAGGGCCTAACATAATTCAAATGCAAACATAGAAATATTTTTCATTTTCTAATTTTTTTTGCAAGTAAATGCACTTCATGTAGACCGGAAAAGCTCCAGTTGTCTATTTTCATCTACTGAAGGGTAACATTGATGCCATAAATTTATAAAATATTACAATTCTGAGCAATATATGGATAAAACATGTAACAAATAACCCTCAGGTAAAAAGGAAATTTCACAGTGAATTAACATATTGTAGCTCTTACGGTTAAAAGGTTGCTTCAAAAGGTTGAATTTACGTCATTTTTGGTATTTTACTCATTTTGGCCTTTCAAGTGATAGAAAACATTGAAATACCTGCTACTTTTGAATATTTAATTCGTCAGAGATTCATTTTTCCCCTATTCCAGAAAATTACTAGCATTTTCAAATTTCTTTAGATAAAATTTTTCTTTTTAGAGGGATATGGGCCTATTTACGCCGAGGTGCTGGATTTTGTTCGGGGTAAAAAGGCACTCTCAAAAAAGTATAATCATTGAATTTAATTTAACCCTGTTACCTAGCCAAGGTTTTAGGCACCCCTATATAATTGTCCCCCGAGGGTTTTAGGGAACGCAACCACCTTAATTCGTTTTAAGGGGGGTTGTTCTACCAACCAGGGGTTTCAGGGAGTCCTTTAATTTTGACCCCAAGGGGGCAATAGGGGATCTCATACGTTACGTCCCTTCCGATTTCGTCGAACCCCGTTACCTGGCCAAGGTTTTAGGCACCCCTATTGTCCCCCGGGGGTTTTAAGGAACCCAACCACCTTAATTCGTTTTAAGGGAGTTTTTCTACCAACCAGGGGTTTCAGGGAGTCCTTTTGACCCCAAGGGGGCAATAGGGGATCTCATACATTTTTGTACGTCCCTTCCGATTTCGTCAGACTCCGTTCCACAGCCGAAGTTTTAGGCACCCCTATTGTCCCCCGTGGGTTTTAGGGGATGCAACCACCTTAATTCGTTTTAAGGGGGGTTGTTCTTCCAACCAGGGGTCTATCTATTACTATTTACTATATATCCCAAGTCTACATTAGCCCAAAATGTATAGCAGGTTTTCACCAGTATTTGAATTATTAAGGTCGACGTCCTGGACCTCTTGTGTCCCGAGCAAGAGTACAATGTACTCAACTTTCATTTGGTATTTGGTGTGGCATAGGGCTTGAAACTCCAAAAATAGGGGCTTAATGAACGGTTAGGAACCAAAAATAAGGGTCTTCAAGAACTGATTCTTTGGAAAACATAGAGACTTAAGCAATTACTTTTTGCAAAAAAAGGACTTTTAAAGAACAGAATTTTTGACCAAATGTGAGGGTTTTTAATTTACATTAAATTACGATCTTCAAAGACAAATTAAAAATAGTTTTTTGTTGAAAATAGGGTCTTCAAAAACTTCAACATGCTGAAATGGATTCTTACGGAAGTGCTGAGCGAGTGTAAAAGGGGGAGGAGAGCCTCTCCACACTTCAACTCACTTTGATATAACCTATTGGCACTTCCTGCTTTCATTTATCTTCAATTTCAATGCATGGATCCATTCAACACTTGAGTGCATTATAAATAGTAGAGGCCTTCCTTGTGTGGCTAGATTCATTAAAACTTGAATGATCTGATCTGCAGTACTAAACCCTTTTACTAAAACTTCAATTTAAGGAATAAGGAAATGTTGCACATGACTAGTTATAAATGGAACACAAAACATTGATTTTGAATGGAATGAAAATATTACATGATTCTACACTGTTAGGGCCAAACCATAGTCAGCCTCCAAACACAATTTTCCCTACCAAACATTTGGTTGTGACTTCACCAAATATTTGCCATTGAATTTATGGCAATTATAAACGGGTAACAAACATTTGGTCCAATGTATATGGCAATTCAATAAAATGTGCAATCTAGCGCGAAATTTTATTTGGTCTCAACTCGGTGTTGAAGTTATTTTGTTTGGAGTCACCAAATGTTTGGTAGCGAAAATTTTGTTTGTAGGCCAGCTATGGTTTGGTCCTTAGTCTTTCCCAAATTTTAGTTATTGAAGTTGTCAATACAAGAACTTGTCTCCAACTATCACTGTAAAGTGAAAGTTCCTCGTTTTAGAACTAGTCCTCGTTTTTCTAAAACGAGTAGGCTACTCGTTTTTGTAAAACGAGTAACAAAACAATTAGCAAAACAAGGCACTTTCCTCTTTTTGCTACTTGTTTTGTTACTCGTTTTACAAAAACGAGTAGCCTACTCGTTTAAGAAAAACGAGGACTAGTTCCAAAACGAGGAACTTTCACTTTACAGTGTATTGCCTGCCATTTTAAACTGTATGTTTGTCACCGTTTTGTCATCAAGGTTGTCGATTGCAAAGTTTTTGGATTCGGATGATCCATTTAGGTACTACATGTAGGGACACACATGGCATATAGCAGTATAAGTCCCTGACTATTTTTAATCACTGGGTATTGAGAGTTACATGTATGTGTTCAAATCTGTCAGTGAGCATTCTTTTGCTGGGAAGGTAACAGACTCACTGTGAAGTCACAAATTTCAAAAATCGAGTTTACATATATATTTTGTTGTATAAAGATAAAATTCTGGTGTGATTTAATCTGTATTTTGTTTTGTACTCTTTTTTTTGCCAGAGCTGTCGCTGAGAAAGCAGTGCATTATGTACGGCAAATTCTTGATGACCCTCTTTGTGGGGTATTGGATGCAAGGAATGCTAATGGGGACACTGCCCTCCATGAAGCAGCATCCAATGGAGATAAAGACATTGTTGAAACACTGCTGGACCATGGTGCCAATGTCAACTCCAAGAACTGTAACAGCACAACTCCACTTTATGTAAGTTACTGGTAATATAGGATATGTTGTAGGAGACTGTAAAAATGTTTATTTTCAAGTGAGGTAGATGATGGGCAACGCTTCCCTCTTGGCACATTTCCCTTATGTGTGTCTTTGTTTTTCCCTCTAAATCATAAAATTTCCCCGCATGGAGATTTCTGAATTGCCATTTTTACCATACAGGTCGTTTTTACAAAATAAGAAGCCCTCTGCAGGTACGTACATGTACGACATTTAAGCGGTGTCGCATCGCAAAATGCAACACGTTTTGGGCTATTTGCGATCCAATTTCACAAGTGCATAGCAAAAAATGTGATGCAAAAATCCCATGTTCAAGTTTTGCATCATCAAAGACAAATGTTTGAAAATGTGTCTTTGTCCAACAAACAAAAGTACCGGTACATGATAAAATGATGATTTTTTTATCTTCCTATCTATTTCTCCTTTCATTTAAACTTAAAATTTGGCACAATCTGGTATTTCCAACATCGTGACTTTGCCGATTTGCAATTTGTTGAAATTCGAAACATCAAAAATGCGATAGTACAACACCCCTATTTGAAAATCGGCAATTCCAAATTTCCAAGATGGCGGCTTTTGTTTACATTTTGGATTAGGCCTCATGATAAAAAGTTGACAATTGTGAAACAAATATGGAGAAGTTTTAGTTATAAAGTTGCAGTTATGCTTTTGACATAATAATCTGTTGATTTATGTATTTTTGCAAGAAATTTGTGAATGTTTAGTTGTTCAAGTAAGCTTTTAAAATCTGTATAGATGATGGCGACCTGGTTTGTAAAATTGACTATCCTAATGAGATGCCCAAACTTACAAGTTTTAATTCTTGTTTTGAAATAGAGTGGTCTTGATAATGGCGGACCACAGCAAGGAGGTGATCAGAATGGCTCACAATGGTAATTTTCAGGCCCATAGCTAGAGGGGTGGGGGGGGCCCTTTTTGGTCAAAGCCCCCCAAAAGTCCATAAAAATTCCCTAAACGTCCACCAAAAAACACCTATAAAGCACCAAAACACGTAATTGTATGGCGTTTCTTTTTAAATAAAATACTGCACAATATGCTTGGAAAACTACTTTTTTTTTTGCGTGTTAGAAAAATTTTCCTCCAAAAAGTCCACTTTTTGGAAAATCTGCCTTCCCCCCCCCCCCTTTAAAAAATCCTGACTACGGGCCTGGTCATTTTGGTCATTAGGGTCAATGGCTTTCCGTTGTAAAAATACCAAGATTGGTCAGCAAATTCCATACTTTAGGCTAATGAGACTCAATTCCCAATTTCCCGTCACCCGCCCGCGTTATGAAATTAGTGCTGAGTTTGACGATCAAAATCTGAAAATAATTCATTAATTTTGAAAAATGATGTCCAAAAGTCGGCAAACTCTGTCTAAACAAATGCCTGTTACATTGGACCATTCATCAAATGAATTTTGCAGCACTAATAAAGTGCTATTTATGTGTGTACTCGATAAAATACTAAACATTATTCATAGTATTGAAATTCTGTGGTGTTTTTTAGTATATTCACCAGCGTTAAAATTGTAAAAGAATTAATTGCATTAAACAGAGTTGTTTATATTTTTCGAGGTATGGTGTTTTTAAGGGTCTTAATCATAGTTTTTGGGTCCTGGTAGATAGGTCTTCACTTTTTCATTTCAACTCTTGTTTCAGGATCTAAACTTTGTTTTAAATCATAGGTTCTTGCTTTTAATTATTTAACATTTGTTTGTTGTTTTTGTTCATTTTCTCAGACATAGCTGTAGTTTTTTGGTATTGGTTTTCGAATAGTCCTTGGTTACTTGGTAGGTTCTTGCTTTTTTAAATTTCTTGTTGCAGAGAACCAGTTTTGGGTCTTGGTAGGTTCTTTAATTGGAATGTCTTGTTCTTAGGTTTAGGTCTTGAGCAGGTTCTTACAAGTTTTAATCTTAGTTTTAGATCCTAGAGAATATATGTTCTTGGTTTACTATTTTTGTTATTAATATTATTTTTGTTGCAGCCTCTTAGTTTTGGGTCTAAGCTATAATAGTAGGTTCTTGCTTTTTAAAAATGACTTGTTGCGGGGGTCCCAGTTTTGGGTCTTGAATTCTTACATATTTATCTTTGTTGCAAGGTCTACATGGTCTTTTTGGATCTTGAGTCAGTCAATGCCTTTTTACGTACATTTATTTTTGTTGTGGGGTCATAGCTTTGGGTCTTGGTAGGTTCCTGCTTTTTTCTTTGTTGCAAGGTCTTTGTCTTAGTTTTGGTTCCTTATCGTAAGGCTACTTCATTGTATTTGTTGCGGCATCTTAGTTTTGGGTCCTGATGGGTTCTCAAGACTTGCTTTTTTTTCCTCAAGGTGTTAGTCTTGGTACTGTGGCTTCTTGCCTTTAATATAAAGGTTTGGTCTCAGTAGGACCTATATATAAGGTTAAGTATAAGCAGTGACGGGTTGACAATGAATTTGAAATGATAAGGTTGAACGAACAACATAGGAATTGCTGGCAAAAACCAGGTTCAAATAATGACATTTTGAATTAATGAATAATGAAAAAGTTGCCTCATTTTGGGCTGAAAAAATGTTATGGGAAACCAGGAATCAAGTTTCATTAGCCTTATTGGATTTTCATGGGACTTGGACACAATGGTTCTTGCATGTGTAAATTCACATGAATGGGTCCTGAGTGAGTGGGGTCCAAGGTCATCTACATGTAGGGGTCGAGTCAACCCTGTGACCTTTGTGGTCTGGGGACTGCAAAGTATTTTATATGCTACACTAAAATTGCTGCACAAAATTCATGAATTGCTACATACTAGTATGTGTGTAGGACTTTTTCCTACACAACATAAAATATTTTATTTTTTGCGTTTCCTGAAGGAGATTTTGACCTTTAACATTTCTAAAAACAAAGCATGATTAGAGGCATATGGTGACATAGCAAGATCATTTTTCAATTAAGATCATTTTTCAATAGTTTAGAACTGACGTGACATGAAAGATTTGTTAATTTAAAGCAATACTATAAGATTTTGATCAGAAATGGTTTTGAGTTAAAACAGCCTAAAAATTTAAAATGAAGGAAAGTGACTATCTAAAAGCTTTTAAGTGCATTTTGTCGTAAACTTGTTTTGCCAATGAAAAATGGATAAAAAATACATGCATGCTTTCTTATACTAATACGGGTAGAATTAAACTCGGGATCCCGAATTTAAATCAACAAATAGTCATGACAGAAAAAGTAAGCATATATAAGGCAAATTTTTTGGAGGGTATTAATATCTACCAAAAACAAACCCAATAAGCTAAAAAATCAAAAGTCTTGGGTGACAAGGGGTGCTTCAATTTTAACACTTTATAGTATTGCTTTTAAGGGTAAAGGGAATCCATCTGCTCAGGAAAATGTGAATCCTAACTATTTTGTTT
>JXSR01S041588.1:2598-22671 GCA_000969725.1 Ophiothrix spiculata | reverse complement strand
AATCTGTTAAAAATTGAAAACAATCGAATTATTCGAACATCATGAAATTATGAGGTTTCGGCGAAATATGCGTCAACTTTTGCGCTAATTAAAAACAAATTTAAATAAGTTTTAGCTGAAATTAGCAAATTTGACAGATTTTTTTTGCGCGCGCCGCGCATTATAAGACATCACATTATTTCCCTCAGCCCTTTTTTGCTTCAAAAAAGTCCTCTGATATTTCAATTTCCCCAAATTGATTTATCCTAGATTAATTCTGATATCGCCCATTACTAAAACGTGTTACGCCGTGTTGTAACCCATGCCTATATAATTGTGCTTTATAACCAACATAAATGATGGAAACAATATTAGGAGATTTTAGAAAAATGTATTCATATATTATTTCAAACGCTTACAGAAAGAAAATAATAATGCATGGTCCAAACCCACGTTTTTTCACAGTTTTCACCCCTTTATCGCGAGAAAATGATGTTTTGAGAAAATCGCAATTTTGTTTGTAAATTTCCCTTTATTTATATTGAATTTTGGCTCCTTAAATGACTCATATCTCAAAAAATAAGTCACATTTTGTCATGCAAATGAGCTTAACTGAAAGATATGTTAAACATTAACCCAAAAACAAGAAAAACTAAAATTCGATTTTTTGAGCGAAAAATGGCGATTTTTCACCCAAAATTTGGTCGATGTCAGTGGAGCCAGTTTGTACCGTAAAACACATGTCACACTGAATCTCTGTGCAAAAAATGGAAGATTTGTCATCCGTGTAACAAGATGGCCCCTATTTGTTGATAAGGGACCTAACTATTTACAAGTCCAGTATTTTGCTGCTATATTAAAATAGATTGTCACTAACTTAGATAGACTTGATTTTTAAAAATATTAAATGCTAAATTCCTAATACCGTTCATAATTTCCCCTACGTGCATTAAATATACACGTAAAATATTTCCCTCAAAGTAAAATTATTACTATTCAAACCATGTACTTTCAATATTAGCATTTCAGAATAAGTCAGACATTATAAATCAAAACAGTTTATGTAGGTTTTGAATATGAATTATATTATTTTATTTATTGCATATAAAAATGGGCTATATTTAAAATGATAAAATTCTCATACAATGGGGCCTACGCAATTGGAGGTATCAGATTTATATCTGAAACAATATGGCCTATGCCACTGGATATATCTGATTCATATGTCAAAGAATGTGGAGAAAGCAAATGGTTTATTAGTTTGTTAGACAATTTGAGCTACGCGGTTTGAGATAACAGATTCTTATCTCAGACAATGTGGAAAAACTAATTGGAGATATCCGATTCATATCTCAGAAAATGTGGAGAAAGTAATAATTGGAGATATTAGATTATTGTTCTAACCCTTTTGACTACGCAGTTGGAAATATCAGATTCATATCTCACAATCGAAATTCAACGCCACCGACAAGCGTAAGAGCGCTGGTACCAAGATGGCACTGTTTACAGCATGTACTTACAGAACACTGAGTAGTGTCGCAATTTCCATCATGAATTTTATTCTCATAGCGAGTACTTCTTTCTGATATTTATCTTCAATATTGTGTTTGTTTAATCATATTTCTAACTTTGCATAAAGTTTAAATTAAAGCAAAACTAAAAACAAAATACTTCTTTTGTCAATCACCATTTTATAAACCAAAACCTTTTTTATACTATGAATTTGAACTGTGTTATTACATACGATCACATACTGTCTTTAATAGTATTCTGTTTTAGTCTATAGGGTTGACTTTAGGCATTTTTAAATTTAACATCTTAAATTCTAATACGAACTCAATAAACAACTTAGAACAATTATACATTGCTAATAATTAAGGACATCGCCTACTAAGATTCCCAAGTTCAATTCAAGTACAAAAACAATTATCATTAATTTTCACTGCAAAGGAAATGTATATAAAAACAAAAGCAATGCATGAACCAAATTGATGAAGGATTAAACTTCTGCACTACTGTAAATAACGTGCCTTCAGAAGTGCTTTAGGATGTGCTACATCTGTCGTCAGCTGATCTTGTGCTGTGAATTTTTCTCTTGGTGATGACGTCATAAGATGAAAACTTGAGAATAATATTTCGCCCCGCCGTTCTTCTGGAACAAGTTGTCCCAGATCGGGTCTAGGTCCAGGGCTTTATCTCTGTTCAGGTTCGGTCCTTTGGTGGTGTTGAAGAGTTTGCGATTCCCACGTACACGTAAGGGGATACAAAATCGTGAGCACTTTAAAACTCACGTTTACGTAACGGTTCACGCATACGCGTGTTTTGAGTTTTGCCGTTTACAAGGCCCATGAATAATAAGAATTGAAGGCAGCAATACCATAGATTGTCTATGTTTGTTTCATGATGTCGCCCTCTCATCAAATATTGTCTATGCATGCAAAGATTGCTGATGTCGCCCCCTCTCACAGTTTTCATGAAATAAGATATTTCAGATTGCGGGCGTAAACTGTTAAGCTAACTAGAGAAATGATATGCACCGCTTATGATATCTATGAATGGTTGGCTAATTTTCAATAGAACTCACGTATTGAACGTATCACCACGTAAAAAGACTCACTTCAAACGGTAATTTCAACATGTGTTGCCTCTATTCGCGTATGTTTGATCGTGTCCGTTCGGGGTATTGGCTTTCGCAAGCAGATGTGTACAACCTAAAAATCTGACACAGAAGTCAATGCAAAATCAGAAAATCTACGCTTACGGTTGTGCAAGTGTGAAGTTTGCAACCCATAATCTTTACAATCAAACGCAATAAAACCTTGATAAGTGCTGGTAATGTATGTCTGTACATTATTGTTGCATGTGTTAATCTGATTTTGATATAGCTTTTATTTAAAACAATAGGGGATATCAATTAAGTGATTAGTATCAACGTAAAAGTGTACGTGAAATTATGCAATCCATGGTGTGCTGTACTGCTCAAGCTGGTAATGGCTGGCTGACTTTCAATGGAACTCGCGTTTTCGTTTTCGTTCGCGTTCGGGAAATCGCACTCCATTATGTATCGCCTGCAGCACCCGACGAAAATACTCGTTTGATTCCCTTTCGAGAACATTGACACCAGTCCAATCAATATTGTGGCCACCACTTCTTACAACATGTTCTCTTACTGCTCAGTGGCGTAGCCAGGTTTTCGAAACTGGGGGGGCCACAACATGAAGATGAACCGAAAGAATTGTATTGAGTGCTGTATCGCCGCCCGGCCTGCGGCCGGTCGGCTCAACTTCTACCGACGGGCGCTTTTTTTAACCGACAAAACAGTCATTAATGGGGGGGGCCACGGCCCCCCGGCCCCCCCTCTAGCTACGCCACTGTTACTGCTGATTTTGTAAAGATTTTGAAACTTTTGAACTTGCCGAACTGGATTTATGTTCCACCACCCGTTTTCCAAATTTACGACCGGATTCGTCGATAAAAGATGCGTCACAGTCTTGGCAATTAAGTTGGCAAACCACACCTGATTGATCTTCGATAACGGTTTTGTTCTTGTGTGAAACAAGAGTTTGTCTTAGAGTACAATGTGGTTTAAAGGTGGTAGCAACACCAGCTGTATTGAAGGCTCGTCTCCCTTTTTTCAGAGACACCTCCAACAAACGGTAATATGACAGAGAAGAATTTCTTGGTGGTGTCAGTCTCCGTATCTGAGGTCTGTAGTTTATCCTTAGATTGAGCTCTGAGAAAAGTCCACTCACGATTGCCACATTTCTTAAGGGCTTTTTCACATGGGCAATTTCATCACTGACAACATACTATGCCCGGTGAGTCAATGATCTCACAACGCTTAATTCTTAGTTTTAATGACGTCATCGTCATCTTATGACGCCATCACCAAGAGAAAAATTCACAGCACAAGATCAGCTGACGACGGATGTAGAACATCCGAAAGTACTTCTGAAGGTACGTAGTTTACAGTAGTGCAGTAGTTTAATCGTTCATCAATTTAGTTTCTACCATTACGTATGAATTTTCACTTTTATAATGCATGAACCATTATGAATAGGTCGTATTAGTATTCTAAAGTCGTTAACATGCTTAACAATATTCCACATGACCGCTAAAATACAATATTATTTTGTTTTAAAAATCTGCATTGAAGCAGCATTTATATTACCTAATATCCCAAAATATCCATTGAAAGCAACATCTTTGGTTAAAACAAAGACAACAAAGACATATGTTCTTCTACAAATTGTGTCATGTTTCAAGTCCCAGTTTAAACATCATTAAGAAGATAAAATATTTCAAAAATAATCAATGGTAAAATAAATTTCGGGTTACAATATAAATATTTGTCCTTATATCATATCAGTTTTATATTTAAAAAAAACTGGCACTCAAAATATGGTTTTGACAGGATTTGTGCCTGAGATTTCACTAACATTTGTGACCCGTCATATCGAAAGGTACCTTAATACCGGCATAGTAAATTACGAGATACAGGCCATTGAAGCTGGGTATAGCCAAAAATCACGTCCAAGGTCGAATTTCTAATTTCATCAGAAACATTACCTTTGAAGTTTACTCTATCATATTAATCAGGTTCCAACATCTAAAACATAACAAAAATGTTTTAGTACTAGAGATTAAAATCCTTTCTCTTTTCACGTTTTACCAGTTCAGAAATTTCAAACTCGATTTTCTCAGTACTACAGTTTTCTGAATCAGCCCAATGCCAATTTGGATGTAACTCTGCAATCCAACATCCAATAACCAAAAGCAAGGTGTCATTTTAAAGCTTAAAATATAATCTTTCAGATGAGACCAAAAATATCAATTTTCATTTTGGGACCCTTAAGGTACCTTTCGATATGATGGGTCACATTTGTTAAAGCATATTCACTAATTTAAGCTCAAATGACACTTCACAGAAGTCGACCTTCTTGACTCTAACTAGAGGCAAAGATGCTAGACCCTATTGAGTATCACCTGCGGGACATATAAATAAGACCATTCCTACAATTGGCGTTTTTCGCTGCTGAGGGATATCGGCATCAGTAATCACAGTCAAACAATACATGTACTGACTAGAGCTATTAAAAAAAACCTTTAAATTGAGATGACCATTTTTAATTCATATGCTACACTGGAAAAATAGCAGAACTTTTAGAAAAACAATTACTGATTTGAAAACTACAAATGATAAAAAGGTCACAGGTATCAAACCCATTCTTTCTACTAATTATGATACAAATGCAAACAAAACTCTAATGTATAAACCACGATAATGCCATTAATGTTTTGGAAGGCCGAAGACCATAGTTAATTGTTTCTAAAAGCATCTCAAATAGAAACTCTAATGGCATTTGATATGGATATTTTGAAAAACAGGTCACTCGGTATGATCTACTAGAAAAAGTAAAATTAATGTCAATACTTCATACAACTGGTTGCGAACAGCGTTGTGATTACAGGGCGTCTCAATTAAAGTGTAACACTCGGAAATTGCTTATTTTAGGCATGAAATCGTGTTGTAATTTATACAAATTTGTTGTCAAATTCAAGATAAAGGACTTATCTTTCCAGTACAATTTACCCCATCACGATAGCTTTTGTCAATCTGGAGATATACGCAATTGTTTGCAAGTAAGCGAAATTCACTCTGTGCCACTTTTCAATAAAGCGATAGAAACACGTTTCTGAATAACATTAAACAATTGCGTATATCTCCAGATTGACAAAAGCTATTGTGACGGGGTAAATTGTACTGGAAAGATAGGTCCTTTATCTTGAATTTGACATCAAATTTGTACGACACGATTTCATGCCTAAAACAAGCAATTTCCGAGTGTTACACTTTTATTGAGACGCCCTGTATTATTTGACAATTATTCTGAACGAACTTCTTACGGCGCCATATATTAAGTCAACAAACAACTGCCTAATATTGTTATCTAAATTTGAACAATAAATTGCATTTTAAAAACAAATTCATGTCTTTTTCATACATTATCGATATTTATATCACTAACACCCCCCCAAAAAATACAAAAAAAAAAAAAACAACAACAACACCGTGCTCGAAATATACTACAGAACGGAAGACAAAGTTGTAAATCTATGTACTGAAGCAGTAAATAACGTTCAACAAGCATTTTCTCATGCTGTAAGTTATTCCTTTCATGGTCATGGTTGCTTCGATTATCTATCGGATGCGTATTTACCTACTTGCAATAGGCGTACTGTGTCAGGTATGAACTACTGTATGCTTGCGCACAAGTAATCAACATTTCACTTGTTTGTGTACTGCTTTTAATGCCTCGATAAGCGTTCGAGTATTTTCGACGCTCATTCTTTAATGAATTTCTTTTTAGCGAACAATTCTAGTACTACTATACGGCAGTCAACTTGAGTATGAAAGCAGGTTTTAGAAAAAAATACAACATGATACTTAATTTGCCTTAAAAGGAGTTTCTAGCATCTTTTTGAACTAGAATTGTAATTTCCTTAATTTTTGAAATGATGAATATATATGAAGCCCTTTTATCTTAATGTGAATACTTGCAAAAAATTTGGCTAACCCAACATCTATAATACACGATAGCTGTATACATAACAATTCAGCAATTAAGGTATTCATTTTGCAAAGATAGCTTATTTTTCTAGATCGTATCAAGTGATCCGTTTTCAAAAATACCAACTATTATTTTTCTCTTACTTCTCTGTGCATGATTCCTTCAACACTTGACCCTTAAAACATACCTGTCAACATTTTCAAATTCTGATGCGGGAGACTTCTGTTATCACTTAAATTTACGTGTAACGTCTACGGTCAACTTACTACATATGAGGCTCATTCTCCGATAAACCGAGCAACTTTGGTTAGAGAAATGTTGAAATTTCGACTACTAATAACTCATGAAAAACATACAAAATCATGAACTCTTATGGTTTCTGAAAAAGAAAAAGTGCATGGGAGATGTTTAAAAATACTTGATTTTTTAACCATTGTATTCCCTATTCTTAATTTTCGTATCTGTTGGTTCGTATCTGTTTGAATCTTTTTTTTAATATTCATTATTGAGAAAATTAGTTTTCTTACAAACTTGATCTTTACACTAAATTAGGAGCTCTACACATACTACACTGTGGTGCAGTATTTCGCTCATAGTTTGCCGCGTTTTGGCAACAAAATGTGCGTTTCGTATCTGTCGGCATAGTTTTTTTTTTATATTAATATCCTTGTAAATCATTACTGTAAATATAAAATTCTATATGTATGTTATTCAACACTGAAGTTAACTTGATAAACCTAATGCGGAATCATCCATCAACATATTCATTTTCACACGTTGTTATCGATTTTAGAATTTGCTACGTATCTGTTTGCAATATTGGCGACATGCTTTAAAAAGCTCTTATGCCATATAAAATACCTAATATAATTAAACTTTATATGTCATTATCAAAACCTATTACGGGCTGTTAAATAGTGTGCATTGCGTTTGATATGCCCGAATATTTTAGGAACATGGACACATAAAACATGAAAAGTATGGCTGGCGACATGGGGAAAATAACGATTTTGCATTTTCAGATTAATCGTTATATACTTTCCTGGCATGCTAAAATGTTTAGCTTCACACATGTTACTAATGTGACTCTAATGTATCAACTAGACCACTCAAATTTTTTGTTATAGGCTTAACAACGCTAAAGAAGTAACACGAACATGAGCGACACCAAAACGGCAAAGTTGCACACTTTATCGGAGAATGAGCCATGAGGCCCAAAAGGTACACCCACAATTTTCTGTGTAGCTTTTGAAAACTGAAAAAAAAAAGGTCTCACAAGCGCACAGACGACTCATACGATCTCATATTCAATTTCTCATCAAAAATTTGATACAAAGTGAAAGCATAATGATTTAAAACATTTCTGACAAAAGGGAATATTCGCGCTAGCAGGACAAAGCGCTAGATTTTTTTGACAAGCAGGACATAGCGGTAGATTTTTTTTAAAAAAGCGTGAGATATGGCTACCCGAACGCGAGTTCGAGAGGGCTACCTAAAGTCGGGAGACTTGACAGGTATGTTAAAATTGATAAGAATTCTACATAACTCATTAAAATCAACATGATTCAAATTCTAAAACATGGCAAAATAAGCTACTTGTCATTGATTCATTGGCAGTATTGGTAATAACTTCCTGAAACTTATTGCATTATAGTATACTGACCAAACGTGTTTGTAATAAATTCAAATTATTAGTAGAACAAAATTGTAGACACGCATTGTTTTTAGAATAAACACTTTCAAATTGATATATAACGATTTAAGTTCAATGTGAATATAATAATAGCAAATACGCATATTAGTAGAATATCTGTCCAATGGAGTCGTTAAAGCCATTAATCGACTGTGTCTGCAGGAAAGTCATTAAGCTTGGCTTACTGTGCTCACAATGTATAAATGATGCATGGTTGGCAGGGGAGCACTTCTACAAATACTTTATCGTTAGCCTCCGTTAGGCCTATAGTTTTCTTTCAACTGAACATATTTATCCCAATAGTCACCTTCAATTATATTTCCTGTTACTGTGTATTTTATGAAAGTGTATACTTGAATAGGAAGTATTTCGTTGTTCATGGTCGACTGATTTTGAAAATATCGTGATGAAAATGCCCACTTTATAGTATTATTGTTCTGTATCATACTACATTGCCCAAAAAGTTTCTTACCTAGAAACGTGTTTTGCATTGTTTATTGCTATAATTTATTGCATTTTATCAAAGCTTGATTTTAATTTCAGTTCATTTGAAACTATTTGACCTTTAATTTTTACCATTTTATATGTTTTGTTGGTCATTTTTATCTCAAAGATGTGACATTCTTGCCAGTACCCCAAAAAATGTATTTGGTGATGTTGGAAAATAGTATTTCTACTATTAATTCTGGCAGTAGGGAAAGGGGGATAGGGGGAGGGGGGGGGGGGGGGAGGGCACAGACTGATTTGAAAGAATTCTGCATTTTGGCTCATAATTAAACAACAGCGCCAACTAATGCATATGTGTCTATCGCTGAGTGACTGGTTGCTAACTCAACAAAATAGCTGCCGTATGATAAGCTCAACCGAGTGTATGAGTGACGAAAGCTTTCGAGTCATACCAAAGGGCTTGACGCAAATTGTCTTGCATCATGATGCAGAAAAATATTTAGTCATGATTCAAAGATAGATGTAGTATAGTGTAATGAATGATGCAGAAAAATATCGCAAGGGCCTCTATCATTATAAAGATTACTTAAAAGGAGATAATTATGCGTTTCTCCTAATATTTTTGCTGCACGACCCAAAATACATTTCGTCATGGTTCTTGCGTCAAAGCCTTTCGAATGTCAGAAGATATTCCGTTATAAATTGGGAACAACGCCTTACTGATTTTTTTTCTCTATCAACACGATCTGGAATAAATGGGATGATTTGAAAGATAGAAGAATACATTATATAATATAATAAAAGGTGCCCGGCATGGTTGTCTTCTCTCCCCAGACCTTTTTAATGTGTTTCTAGAAAACATAAAGGCTGAACCAGAGGACTGCATGATGTGTAGATGTTGAAGTCCTCCGTTTTGCCGATGACATCACTCTCATTGCAAAATCTGAAAATGATCTTCAAACCTTGATCCAACGAGTACATGATGTCAGTAAGAAATACGAGATAGAGATAAGCATACCAAAAACCAAAGCTATGATATTCTCCCATGAAGATCAACTTAAAGTTAACATGTAAACGTACACGCCGTATTATCATAATCATAGATAAATATGCTCATGCCAAAAAGGTAGATTGAAAAACTCGAAGGTTCACTTACAATATATGCGGAATAGATGAAGAATATTATTATAGCTTAGGCCTACTGAAAAATCGGGTCGGATATTATTTAAACGCTATAAATACACAAGGAATACTCATTTTATTGAATTAAATATAATAGCGGTGAATAGAAACATGCAACTTGTCGTTATGGATACGTTATCGACAAGCGTGCTCTTCGTTAAGATTGTGGCCACATTAATGATATACACGAAGAACAACGTAAACAGGAAAGCTTTAAATTGAGCAATTACTGTTATGTTATTTAATAAGGGAAGATGTCAACGCACGACATAAGTAAAATGTAGAAAAACAAAACAATCAACAATGTCCAAGAATAAAAGAATAAATATCGGTTTCCTTTTTTGTCACGCTGCGTATTTCATTAATTTCATTAATGAGTAACGCCCCGGTAACGCCCACTCAATATTTATGTTCCATGCCCCTATCCCTGGTTTTTAACATTTAATTAATAATCATGCAACCTATTTAGTAATTAAAAACGTGGATTTGAAAGTTGACTTTTGCGCGTAATAATCACTCTCATTGTTTAAAGACCAATAACGGCACTTAATGGATACATTATCAGTATTGACAGTTTTAATGAATCCTTGCTGTTTGTTGTTTAGCAGTATTTGTTGCATCGAGAAATTCTTTTAGTTCACAAATGTTGTTTGAAGCGTATGACTGTCACTTAAAATGTTATGGGCGCCACAACCTAATGGCTATTAATTTGGAATAACAAAATCAGTCCAGAACCGACTAGTAACCATTTTTACTTAGGAGGAAAAGGAGATTTATGCACATGTATGCTGACATGCTTGATGTAATATGAAGAAATCTCAGTTTTTGCTTATCTTTGGAGTATTTATGTCAGGTATGAACGGTTCCCTGGTAGAAATCGAGTACAATTTTAGTACAAGATTGGAATGTGCACATTTGGTGTATTCAAATGATGTTGTACTAGTTAAAGTGTACTCGAATGATGTTCCAAATGATCACATTCCAATCTTGTACTAGAATTGTACCCGATTTTCTCCAGGGTTTCAATCCTTTTTATCACCGCATGATTGCTCGATTTATAAACAATGTCTATATTTTATGTACCAGAGCATAATTGCTCAATGTACGAAAAAGGTAATTTGTTGACGTATTATTGAACTTATCAGGTTTTCTAGAAAATGTATCTACTTGGGGCATATTCTTTTATTAGCTTTCGATTTCGGGTCATTCTAGCGACGGCGGGATCAGAGGGTCAGCTGAAACAAGGTCACAAATACCTAATGACATGTCCATGTCCACACTCATGAACCTTTGTGCATCTTTATGTACCACTTGATATTCTAAAGTACGCCATTGGGTAACTTTTGTGATACTTCAGTGCATAATGAATAATAGCTAGCTGATTAATGATGGAATTTAAATGCACTTTGTATGGCGTGTTGAGCCGTCGCACACACTATCCATCAGTGGCGTAGCCATACTTTTTGGTCAGGAGGGGCGAACGAATTTCGTCCTGATGGCAAACGCATTTCGTCCCAATTTTTCCGACATGTGAGATGCTGAGATGCCTTTAAAAATCAATTTTAATTGAGCAGAACCATAATTCGTCTAATTTGATTTTAAAACTGACAACAAAAAAACCTTCGTGCATTCTCGGTAAATTTCGGATGATTAAACCCTATCATTCACACAGAAAAAAGCTCGCAGGAAAAAAAAAACGATCGGCGGGCGCTTAGGGGGTAATTTTCAGTTCAAGAAGGACACATTTCAAAGTATTAATTGGTCTTTTCTTCGCGATTGTTCTCATGTTTTCCGTTAATATTTCTTTTCCCACCAATTTTTTTCAGGGGGTGGGGAAGCCGACATAGCCCCTTTCCTCTACTTGGCTACGCCACTGCTATCCATACTGAAATCGAAAGCTATCTATGAATATACTATTGTTCGTTTTTTTCGAACATTTGTTGAGCTTAACAACGTTTAGTTATGTAGCACACAGCAATTTTTTCACTTTGAAATATCATCTTCTGAACTTGCTGGTAGATGAGGATATAAACGTGGTTATGTGCCCTATTTGGTTTGCGTCAACCTAAGGTCTGTTTGCTAAGGTACGGTTCCCAATTCATGACGAAAGCTTTTGAGTCATACGAAAGGGCTTGACGCAATTGTCTTGCATCATGATGCAGAAATATATTGAGTCATGATTCAAAGATAGATGTATTATAGTGTATTGAATGATGCAGAAAACATCTGCAAGGGCATCTATTATTATTCAGACCGCTTCAAAAAAGGTAGTCAATACATTTTTCATAATATTTTTGCATCATGACTCAATATGCATTGCGTCATGGCTCTTGCGTCAAGCCTTTTCGTATGTCGGAAAACATTTCCGTCATGAATTGGGAACCGTGCCTAAGGAATGCTCTAAGACTCAAGGAATGCTCTAGACTACAAAGCATTAGCAGAACCTATTCTATTTTTGTTTGTCATTGGCAATGTTCTGTAATAGTTCATTATTGGTTGTCTATGATATTGTTCTACTTTTGTTCAATCAATCAATCAATCAATAAACTGGATATATTGCCTTTTAGGTATTCTGACTGTCAGCACAGGTCAAGAGGCACTTTGTGAAGATGGGTGGCAAATGCATGGGAACCACTGTTATAAGGTAAACCAAATACAGGAATTTGAAGACTGGTTCTTAAACGTTTTTTTTTTTTTTTTAAAGAAAGGTAAGGGTCCAAATGAAACTTAAATACGTACAACCAATGATGCAGATTTTGTAATTTTCCGTAAATCCAAAATACTGCCCTTCATCATATTCAGAACGTGACGCTGTATTATTGTGACCTATCTCAATTTATGGAAATGCTGAATATTTAAAGACACTTGTATTTTTTTACTTTATCATATTTATCTGTATAGATTATACTGTTCTGTCTTTGTGTCTAACTGTTTATTTGAAAGTCATAAAACTGAACCCTGTGTAAATTGTATAGGCAAGTACTGCTGGAAAGACAGGTCCACCTGTGATGGTTTCATGGAAAGAGGCAAGGTTCAAGTGTCACGATCTAGCTGCGGACCTTATCAGCATACATGACGAAGCAGAATTGAATTTCACCTTAGTATATGTTTTAGGGTACGTATAAGATAAGGCCAATGCATATTTCGGTAGATGCTCGGCACTTTGGAATCTATCAAGTTGTATCTTTAAGTTTGAGGCAGGATTCAGACGGATCAACAACTAGAATATTTAACTTATCACTTTCAACGGGTATTGTTCCAGACAAAGCAAAAAATAGCAAAAGACAATAGCAATCTACAAAAAACTGACTATAATGTATTTTCAAATTACCAACCAATGTCACTTTTATCTTGTTGTTCGGATATAGTCCATTGGCTTGGTGGGTTTCTGTGTGCATGAAATGTACTCTTAAGGTCACATTCCTTTTATCCGTTTGCAGTTCGGTTGCGGTGCATTTTGCAAAGCTAACATTTATATAAGTTCTTGTTAGTTATTGGTGAATTTACATTGTAAAAACTGTTTGGGGAAAATCGCGAAAATTCGTGATGGAACCCCCAAAAAGCGCGATTGAGACTGAATTTGGTGATTTTGCGCGATCTTAAAACTAGGTCATTTGAATATTTCAAATTCAAAATGGTCGCCAAAAAGCGTATTTTCATAAAAATCTATCAAAGGAAACCTTTATAACAACTGATATCATGGATAATCTAAATAATGAAACGTCTATAGGGTTATCATACGATCATTTGTCTTCCAATAGAGTCTTTCACGTGTTTCAAATTCAAAATGGCGCCCAGTGATTACTCAATATGGCGAAATATGGGATTCTGTACTTTTTCCACTCAAATTGAAGTTTGGCAAACACCATCATTTTATTACACAAATGAACACGCTGATAACCAGTGATAAATGAACAATTCTGCACTTGGGGACCTACGTTACATAACTAAAAATGCAATGCAGAAAACATATACTTTAACGTAAATAAAAATGGAACTTCAGAGTTAGGAATCAATACCGTGTTTTGCTTCAAAGACATTAATAAAGAGATTGCACACCATTATGCCTTTTTGAACACTTCGTGTTCTAGAACATAGTTTGTTCCCTCCAGCATATCATCATAAAGTCAATAAAACACCACACACATTCATTTGTTTTAATAATCCGTGAAGTATAGGCCTATATTGACATTTATATCGTGCCAAGGGTATACCCGAAAGTTACAGAATTAAAACTCATTATTTTCCTATATCTACAATAACTTTTGAAATTTCAATGCATTGAATTTAAAACATAAAACAACTAGAAAGAAGTATTTATTAAGATTAAACTAAATATTGATATTCTTAGAATGTCTATAAAATGAGCACGAGTTTATACCATCAGATCCTTTATTCCTCGGGCAGCTGATCAAATATTGA
Organism: Ophiothrix spiculata; assembly: GCA_000969725.1. Taxonomy (NCBI): domain Eukaryota; kingdom Metazoa; phylum Echinodermata; class Ophiuroidea; order Amphilepidida; family Ophiotrichidae; genus Ophiothrix; species Ophiothrix spiculata. The sequence continues at coordinate 8,376 of JXSR01S041588.1, read as the reverse complement.
ATTAACACATAGTGACATCGATAAAAAGCCATTGAATCTGCAATATTTTTAAAAATTAATGTTGAAACTTTATCAAATAATAAAGACTTCGTAGAATTATTCCTATGTGACATGTGACATTCATAGAATCTGAGAGTGTTTTGCTCGCAAAAATGCAAACATTCTCAGTAAGCTTACATACTACAATGTTCTATCATGCTATATCGTAGTAGAAAACAGAAGGAAGAAAAAGAAAGGAAAAAGAAAGACAAAAGGAGAGAGAACAGAAAAGAAAACAGAGAGGCGGGGGAGTTAGTGAGGATATCCATTATTTGCAGTACTTGATTTTGTGCATAGATTTTTCTACTTGATGCTCCAAGTTAGCACTTTTCCATCAAAATATGTGCAAACAAAATTTTTCCTACCAAACATTTGGTCGTGACGTCACCAAATATTTTCCATCGAACTTAAACTATAAACGGGTAACAAACATTTGGTGGCAATTAAATAACATATGCAATCTAGTGCGAAGTTTTATTTGGTCTCAACTCGGTGTTGAAGTTATTTTGTTTGGAGTCACTCGTCATTTTGACGTCACGACCAAATGTTTGGTAGGAAACATTTCGTTTCGAGGCAAACTGTGATTTGGCCCTTAGACTTATTAAACGCATTAGATATTATTGATCATAATCATTAAGTAGCATGGCTATTGCCCAGCTGGTAGTTACAATCAATCGTGCTGAAGAATAAAATGAACAATGCATACTGTTAGACTTATTAAACGCATTAGATATTATTGATCATAATGAGTTTTAAACAAATTAGAGCAATATGGACTACGGGGTATAGAACTTGAATGTTTCTTGTTAAAACAATATGTATAATGATTACAAATCTGATATGAAGAAATTGTTTTTGGTGTTCCACGGGGATCTATATTGGTTCCATAACTATTTCTACTGCACTGTTAAAAAAGATATATAAATTTGCAGGAAAAATGCCGGCAGCAAATTTTCCGTAATTTTACGGGTTGGTAATTTGTTTCGGGAAATCTGTAATTTTACGGAACATCATTACGGACATTGTTCCACAAAAAATCCGTTAAGTGTACGGAACTTTTACGGAGTACGTTCCGTAAAATTACATATTTCCCGGAACAAATTACGGGAAAGGAAAAAGAGTACCAGACAATTTGCTGCCGGCATTTTTCCCGTAATTTTACGGATTTAAAAAAAACCCAAAAATGTGCAAATTAAGTAGTAATCCAGGCGTTCTGACGAAAATTTTGGTAGGATTACCAGAATTTCACAGCAGGTTATCCGTGGGACGCCCAGGCTCACTGCCCATGAATTTGAGCTGGACTTAGACCACCTTTTCCTACCTATTTCCAAGATTTGGACACCAGTTTTCAACTTCTCAATAACAAGGCATGTTTGCAGATTGCCACACCAAGGGAATATGTGTAGCCTTAGTTCAATGACTACAAATATTCTCTAAACCGTTGCAAAAGATAGATGTAAATATATTTTATATTTAGTATATATATTTGTGGTGCCAAATCGTCACTTTTTGTTATTAATTTACGGAACTTCCTCGTTTTTTCCGACTATGGAATTATTTACGGGAACATGTCAGTAAATTAACCGGGATTAACCCGTATATTTCTATTGGCCGTAAAATTACGGTAAATCCCTCAGAAAACTTACGCATGTAAAATGAAGGCATTATTTATGGCCTGCTGCAAGTTAAAAACCTGTAATTTTATAGTTATTTTTACATATATATGTAAATGATATTATGCATCAACTATTTTCGACCTTTTATTGTTTGCTGATGAGACCACTTTTATAGGCTAAGACAATTAATGAAAATTATGGCCGTGGGTCAAACAAATTGCAAAAGTAATGATATTTTCAACAACATATCAAAAATCTAGTTGGTAGAACAGTGATTAATTTGCATAAAACAAAATGTCTGCCAAAACAGGGGGTAAAATTTCAAAGCTGGTTAAATCGTGTTAACAATGATTCTATTGTGTTCCACTAATCACAAAGAATCAGAAAAAGTATAATTTTACCCGATGTATGGTTAATGAGGTCATATCAGGGGTCACGTGATATGCCCTATGGGAGACCAAAATGTCAAAATCTGTCAAAAAGCTTATAAAAATGTCAAAGTACACACATTAATGCTGATACACATTCTAAAACTACAGCTGCTACTTTGAATTTCCCGGTGCATGTATCATCCAATCTGACATTGACACCAATTCTACATGTATAAGTTAACTCTATGCATTTTCAGGAATACATGTGGAAACTATTGGATTGGATTATCTAATCTTCTGTTAACTAGAGGTAAGACGTGTAAAGTCTTGTGTCTCGTTTATGACAAAAGGTTTTTGCGACATTTGGAAGGATTGACAAACTCGTCTCGAGTCATGATGAAAAACTAATGATTAATGATTCAAAGATAAATGCAGTATAACATATATCATGACGCAGAAAATATTGTGTAAGAGCCCCTACTGCAAGAGACTGCGATGAATTTCTTCTGAAATGGTTGCTTCATGTCGCAAGGGTGTTTTGGCTTAGCTAACTTCTGGACGTCTGAAGACTTTCCGTGCCTTAAAATTATCAAACTGTTGATGGAGAAAGTGTCTGAATTATATTTCTTTAATGTGTAGTAAGCACTCATAATCTCATTCTTTGCGCATCATTAAGATAATCCTAATTAGATCAGATCAGCCTATTATGATTATTCATCATGTTAATTTCTTGGAAATATACTTAAATTAAATAAGCGTACTTAAGAGTCTCTATTGCGATACCGATATTTGTTTAAAGACTTCGTATTATGTTACCATTATCGATACAGAGTTATAATTATATTTATATTTAATTTCAAATCAAATGAGTTTTAAAATATATGTATATATCTTTCTTCCATGGTAATGTTAGGAGTTTTGCCGTACCACACACTTTCTTGGAGCGATGGTTCAAATTTTAATTACACAAAAGTTCGCAATGAGGATCTTAACTTTAGTGGTCCAAAGTGTGGGGATATGGCAATGTATCAGGGTGATATTTGGGATTTAGTCCCTTGTGGAGATATCAAGAATTGGATTTGCAAACGCCCGATAGGTATGTGTTAACAAATAAATTAGAGTTGATATAGTAAAGTATCCATAGCTAAAAGTACTCTCAATATTTGTAACACTTTGTTATGAACTCTTATACATGTAGGTCAACAATTCTGATAAAAAAAATTAAAAGTTGTAGTTATAATGGGAGTTCTCCGAACAAAATAAGTTTAAATTTGACGCAATTTTTTCCTCTGCACTTCATCATGGCGTTTTTGTGTGTATTGTTTTAAATAGGGACTGTTTCGAACACATACTGCACTGCAATGAATTTCAATATCAATGTGTCTGTCGTTGCGGATACACCAAGGTTGATCCTGTCTCCAAACTTCCCATTCAGTTATGATGTTTACCCGATGTGTCAGTGGCTGGTAAAAAGTGATACAGGTTTGGGAATCCTGATAATCATTGATCACATGACTTTGATTGGTTACTATGATTCTGTTGTGGTTACTGCCTATGATGCAAGCAATTCTATAGAGGAATCTGGTGAAGTGGTTTTATATGGAGATCGACAAGTTGAGTCGGTGTTTATTGCTTCGGATATGGTCAAAATCGAGAATCGATTCCAAACACATGGCCGTCGTCCTTCTAACGATTTCTACTTCAACAATGATCTTGATGATGATGATGATCACGCGGAAGAAGGTGTCAATTTTTACGCAACAGTTGATTATGGGATTGGATTCCAGATTAGAGTAATGCCAAATTCACCAAGTAAATATCTCCACTTTTTATTATGCAGAAATCTATTAATGTATAAATCTTTTATTTGTCAGTTTATTTTGAATAATACACATTTTGTAACATGTGTTCAATGCTTTTTTACAATAATTATCTATGTGATATGTGAATAGTTCTACAGTGTATTTTGATTCAGGGTGTCCGTAAAACTCAACCGGTGGTTGAACGCTAAAAACCACAAATGTAAACGTGTATTATGTTCCGAACAATGACAACGCAACGAAAAGAATCCCTGTTTTTTCCCGACGACTTTTAATTGACTTGTAAAATATCGGTAACCTGACCCTAAAATTTAACCAAAACCCCATCGTTCAAAATTTCTAAACCTATTGCTAAACCTAAACCTAACCTATATAACTTACCTTAGAACCAAATTCCGACCACACTTTACGGAAAAAAATGGAAAGAACTCTGAAATTTTGGCAATTTTATCGTTGGGAAAAACAGGGATTCTTCTTTTTGCAATGACAACCGCCCAGAGCCAAGTATTCAATCACCAGTTGAGGATGAAGCAGACCCTTTAAAAGTGTTTAGATAGCTATATATATATATATATATATATTTGTTCCAGACCAGTCTTGTTCTAATAAAACTTTCAATTGCGGGAATGGAATTTGCGTTGCCAATTCTGCTCGATGCAATGGGATAAATGACTGCGGAAATCAACGTGATGAAATGGAGTGTGGTAAGTACTATTTAAGGTGATTGAGTCTTTTGCCAAAAGTTTTTATTTCAATGCCAATGTTCCAGTAATTTTTTCAATAACGGCGCAATTCTTCTAATAGAATCAATTCTGTACCTTGATGTAATGTTGGTTTTGATACTGTAAAGCACCTAGTATAAACTTTAATTCAGAAATAACGGGAAAAGGGGGAGCTTAAGTACGATTAAGGTTATTTGAACATAATATAAGTACAACACAAAGACCAAAAATAAACTAAAACAAAACTAAAAAGCCTTCCTCACTATATATAGTTAACCAGCAGTCGATGATGTTTTTTTTATGCAATGGTCAACTTACATGCGTTGCTTGGTGAAAAAAGCTCTCACGACTGTCACAAAAAACGGCATGTGCCGTTTTCAGCGACGTAAACACTTGGGTGTATTATTTTTATTCAGGCATTTAAGTGCAAATACTTCTAAGTGTGCCCTTAGTTGAGGGGCACACTTTAGAGATAAGTGCAAGATGTAAACCTGCGGCTTAGTATATAAACTACTAGTATGTGAATACCGGTCCATGCATTTCCTAAATTGAATCGTCTTGCTAAGAAATATGCTAACACGTGATGGTAGTAAACGTAGCATTTCTTAATGGATTCTTCTTGTTTTTTCTTACACAGGAGTTGTTTTCTTAGGCATATCATACCCATTAATACCAACTTGTACCCACTGGGATAATACTCACACCATTATACTAACAGACGACAATACATATGCAGTGTTTTCCCCTAACTATCCATTACACTACCCGGATTATCTTGATTGCACTTGGTTTATTCGAGCTGACGATGAACAAGATTACTTTATTCATTTCGCAATACAATCTTTAAACCTCTTGGGAACCAACGATGTATTACAGATAGGTGACGGTGCTGTACCTGGATTGGATGTTTTAGTTACTTTAGATGCTAAAATCAGAAACGCAGTTGGTGTGACATCTGAGACTGGCAGCACGTGGATCCACTTTACGAGTGATGCTAAATACACAAACAATGCGGGGTTCTTCATGCATATCGTGCGTTTAAAGAATGATGGTAATTATTTTTTAATGACATTGTTTTTTACTTAGGCACGGTTCCCAATTCATGACGAAAGCTTTTGAGTCATACGAAAGGGCTTGCCGCAATTGTCTTGCATCATGATGCAGAAAAATATTGATTCATGATATAAAGATATATATATTATAGTGTATT
>JXSR01S041585.1:3838-15906 GCA_000969725.1 Ophiothrix spiculata | reverse complement strand
AGAGTGCCCTGGGGTAACACTCCTGCACACACACACACACACACCCCCCTATAGCCACGTGTACTTCCACACATCAATAAAAGGGGTCATTTAATATTTTTGAAAACCTGTATCAAAAGCTATAAAGATGGGATCTTTTTTGAGTTGTCAACTCTACAGTAAGCAATCTTCCAAAGTAATAATTAGGAAGTATTGAAAAACGTTTTATGAGACATTGAGAAATCGTCTTAATATTTTGATACCAGCATTTACTTTTTTTTTTTTTTATGAAACTAAATTATTTAGAAACCAATTGACATATTTGCCGTTCATCTAACATCTAACACTCATTTGACCAATGTTCAATTTTTTTTTTATGAGTAATGTAATTCAGAAACCGAATAGAGATTCAACTGCCGTACGTTAGAGAACGTTGAACACATTTTTTTCTACTAACGTTGAAATGTTAAACTCGAGTGAAAGTGTACAAAATCCAGCAAATAGCAGTAAATTATAAATCTGTTATTGCTGACCATCTTCATCGTGTTTGTAGGAATATCATCTCTTTTGGGATTTATATTTTCCGTGGGCAATGATCAAATAACGAACTGACCTCTCAGACCATAATCCCAACCATCAAGGCTGTCAAAAAGATCATAAATATAAAGTAGAAATGTGACAACTCATCTGGGGTATGTGTAATGTTGTTGAAAGAGAGAATCAGATACATGTACCACGATAGGTATGGCATTGTTGTTAAGTTAAGTTCTTTAAAGTGACGTTATTTACCTCAACAATGCTCAATGTCAAAGTACGGAAAATACAACAATATATCACATAACCCTAATCGGGCATGTTCAGAGAAAAGCTGTCAGCAAAACAATTACAGTGTCCATAAGTGAAATGAAGAAATTTAAGGTCTCCTAATGTTGATGAATTAATAATTATATCAAACATTAACTGAATTGTAGAAAGATTTTTAATAATGATAAAAAGTAAAGAACACTAACGAAGGAAAAGCCCTGCATTCTCATCTCTCCTCATTACCTGATCAGATTGTATGTTATATACCAACTGGCTAGATTAGAGCCATACAATAGTGTTTACTATTGCGTGTGTTGTTAAAGTCTTGAGGACGCCTTAAGGACATTTTATATATTTAATCCGTCCTCGGACATGAAGTCCTTTGCCTGCCTCGAACATGAAGTCGTTGACCTTTGTCTTGCCTAGGACCTTAAGTTCTGGGACATGCAAGGACATGCAAAATCACTTGTTATTTTATCACTCGTTAATTTTATACAAATTCTACAGAACTTATATTTGTGTCAGGCACTACATTTTGCAAATCAAAACTCACGAACATTGTGGCGCAGTATTGAATATCATCTTTGCTACTGGTTCTGATGCTCAGTGCAGAACCATTGCCTTCCATAATGCAGTCTAAATTTTATTTGGTCTTACTAGAAATCTCATGAAAAATTAACCAATTGATTTATAAATTGTGTTAACCAACTCCTGTAGCAAAAAAACTTCTTTGTTCTATTTTCATTGTGATATGTTTGAGTCAGTTTTAAGATCAAGCTATCGTTTGCCTTCCAAGGGTCACTCAACTTTGGTTTGGTAGGCATTGAGCGATTAACCCTTGTATTTTTTGTACCGTTTGTTATCAAAGGGACAAGGGAGGGGGCGGGTACCACCCCCTATGAAATTGAAATTAGGGCGCTTAAAGTTACTTTGCTTTATATTAAAACATAGAGTAGGGTCTTCTCTATACATTGATACCAAAATCAATTTTTGGGCAAAAATGGCCACCAAATCGAAATTTTGCTTTAAAAGTTTTAAATATCGAAATTTTGTCAGGTTAGTTTGCTTATAGAGAAGGGTAATGGTGTTTCTAATATGATCTATAAGTTTTAGGTGAATACTATGCAGATATTTTTCAAAATTACGGCTTAAAATTTTCTCAGATGGCAACCACCCCCTACCTTCCGACATTGACAAGGCACCCTGACCCCCCTGAAGGTGGTACCTACGATTTTAAAGAATAAACTTTACAATTACCCAAAACCCCTAGGTCATATTCTCTTTTGTGTTTTTATGTGGCAGGGAATAATCCGTTAGGTGGTAACCCCCCCCCCCTTTGGTAAGACAAGGGCGAATTTATAAAACGTTGCTCCAGGAACTGAATATTGCATACCTGTCAACATTTTAAAATTCTGATGCTGGAGAATTCTGTTGGCTCAAAAGGTACATCAAATTTTGTTTACATAGCTTTTGAAAACTGACGACCAAAAAAAAAAGGCTCACAAAGAGACGATTCAATAAAATATCATGTGTTGAAATTTCTCAACAAAATGAAGCGCATACTAGGTCGGTAGATTTTTTCTTCAAAGCAGGAGATACCGGAAGGTTTTTTATCAAAGCGGGAATTATGACTACCAAATCGGGAGATCGGGAGGGCTTCCTTAAAGCGGTAGACTAAATCGGGAGACTTGACAGACATGAGATTGACCCTGAAGAGTAGGTCTAAATGACCCTCGAGAACTAATTTTTGGGGGTCAGTTTTAGCTCGGAAAGAAGCGTCTTGGCCACACGTTGCCTGTATCACTCCCCGAGATATACATCTGCTGAGTTTACCAAGAAACTCGACTTGGCTTGATCTCTGCTTTGAAGTAATCAAAGTTTACTCTCTTTATATTACAAGCAAAGAGGCAAGAGAAGCTGTTTCAGCTCCTATTTAGTACAAAGTACGTACGTGATAACGGTTGAGCCCTTATTTACAAATGTTCTCGGCCTTGGTCTCGGACACCTGGTCCTAGACTACAAGACTGTCCATTGTCAGGCCTTTGCCACTTTATCCCCATATTTCATATCTCAATTGATTACTACTTCTCAATGTGTAATTGTGGTCCTAAGGTCTAAAAATCGTGTTTTGGGGCCCAAGATTTTACGATAAAAGCTAACTAAATTGTGCTTTGGTAAAATATCGAACCAATTTAGAATTTGTAGAACAGATATATTTGATTTCTTTCTTAGTTATTGAGATATTGTCAAAAATTAGTCACAAAATGTCAAAAATCCCACCATTTCCACCATATTTGGCAAAACATGACACTTTTGAAATAAGACAAAAATCAAAATTTGAAAAATACGTTCCTAAATTTTGCTTTCTAGATTCTAAAAAGTAAAATGGTTCCAAATTTTACCAAAGCAAAATGTAGTTAGCTTTCCCGTAAAATTGTGGGCCCAAAAACATGATTTTTTTACCTTTTGGCCGAAATTACACATTTTTGTCCAAAAAAGACCTCACCATCATGTTCAGCATGCAAATCTGCTTCTAGAAATATATATTTTATTTTTATTTCATTATCTGTTGCTGAGTTACAGAGCAAAAGCCATTTTTGAAAACGAATGGTCGTAAGTATATATTTCTAGAAGCTTATTTGCATCATGTTCAGTATGCAAATCCGCTTCTAGAAATGTATACTTTTATTTGAATTTAATTATCCGTTGCTGAGTTACAGAGCAAAAACAATTTCTGAAAAAGAAGGATTGACAGGGTCCTTTATAAGATTATTATATACGACATAGGCCCTATCTACAGGGTGGACCAATAAAAGCGTTATTGAAGTTCAATGTCACGTAACTTAAAATTGGAAAATAATTCGACAATAGTTTTTATATATTCAAGTACTTTCGTATCTTTTCCTTGTATGGTGAAAATTTCACGTGATACAAAGCTTTCATTGCAAAGTTATTGCCTTTTGCGCAAAAAGAGTCAACATCAGGTTTGTCCACGGGGCTAGTTTACATGGGTGCACAGAATGAGCGTTGGTTATAATATCTGTCTAAATAAACTGATTGGTTTTGCGTTACTAATTAGATTAAAGAATGTGATGAAGGAACTTGCATTGAGAACTCATCCTAGGATGAGTTCTGCATTTACAGCAGCAATGTTTGCTGCAGATGCAGATCTCCCTTTCCAAGATCCCGTTATTTTCTTTATCCCTGTTCAAAACAGTACCAAAGGGGTGAAACTTGTTCTAACTCTGTAGTCTTTGTAGATACGTGCATTATGAAAGTCATTCTTAATACACATCTACACAGATTATTTAAAGAGTTCGCTTAGCCTCCGACCGCGTATAGCTACCAGTTCTAAAAAATGTTCAGCAATAAATGTTCTCTCGCGACTTGTGAACTTACTCCTCTCACCGCCTTACAAACCAACGTTATAATGAAAATGACCAAATACATGCACTGCCTTTGCCAATTTGAACTTCGGGCCCAATAAATTCTTCATTATGGAAACTTGTGTTATTGTGATGCATGCATGTCAATAGTACTGGGAGTCAATGATATGCACCTTTAATACGATGATGATAAAGATCAACGCCATAAAGAAATAAAAATCATGCTGATTTAGACATAATTATGATTCTAGTGAACATTTAAGTATTCCCGGCCGTGGACAAAGTGGAATTCAGCGTTTTTTATGCAAATGTCAATAACTTTGCAAGCTTTGTTTGACATGAAATTTTCACCATACACGGACAAGATACCATAGTTTATGAATATATAAACATTATTCTCAAATTATTTTCCAATTTCAAGTTACGTGACATTGAACTTCAATAACGCTTTTATTGGTCCACCCTGTATGTTAAACCCAATATACCTTTCGACATCAATAACTTTCTTGCATACAGTTTATCGTACTTGAAATAGTTTCTATTGTGTTTTCGGTTGAATTGAAATTTAAATTGATATGTTTTGGATGACACATGAAAAATATAAAATTTTTTACAAACATTTATAAACCCTTTAAATAAATTCATCGGAAGGTTTCTGTTTTTCAATTTTGATAACCGTACGTTACATCCATTAATTAATATGAGGCTCGTGAAGTTATACAAATATCAAAATATCTTCTTTACAGTACGGAAACTAATTAGTAATTTATAGTCCCAACAACGTCTTTTTAACTAATGGATCTTTACTTAATGAACAACTATATCCAAAACATAATACGAGAAACAACATTACTAGAAATGTTGTCAAAGTGGCAGGTGAAAGAACAATCGGGAAATGAATTTGAAGAGAGAATTGTTATTGTTCCTGTAGTTGATATAAAACCCTGGTAGAATGTATATTAATTCTGTATTCCTCTCTTATAGAAAGTTGTGCTTCATCCAAGTTCCATAAGATATTCTTTGTACATTTTACAAGTTAATTGCAAAGTTTAGTAATCTATTTATTTTTTCAAAAGAAGTTTGTAGTAGCTTCTTTCAAAGAATTAACTTGTGCATTCCCTAACTAAAATAGTTTTGAAAATAGTACCAAATATTAATTTGTGACCAAAATGAAACAAATAATATACGTCAATTTTCATTTTTAATACAAAGTCATTGAGATGTTTAAATTATGAAATACATTAAGGCTTAACGAAGACTTGGATATGACATTTTTTGAAAGGTTTACAAACTTATAAGATGTTTAGCTCTTGAAAGTTGTTTTGCTAAGGAACATCTTACGCCCCTTTTTTCAACCATAAAAGAAATGAATTAAACTGTTCGTCTTTAGGGACCATTTCAAAACTACCCCAGCTAAGGCCCCCACCCCCTGGACCTCCAGAGAACGCATCGCGCAAGCGCTCGTATTTTGTCCTGATGTTGGGTTTTACAATGTTAGCAGGTATGTGTAATATTTTCAATTTTGTTCATGGTTGAAAAGTTTTAGGTTCCAGAAGACTTCTAATGAAGCTATAATTAGCATAATTTTATTCATAATTGACAAAATTTACTGCATTTTTACGCAGAACGCGTTTTTCAGGACGGCACGCAGTTTTTCTCGAAAACCGCTCATCCGATTTACATGAAACTTGGTGAGAATCTTTAAATTAGGCAGATCTAACTTTTTATAAACAAAAAACCTTTAAAAAATCCCCCAATTTTTTCGTGAGACAGGTTTTCGTATATTTTTTCAGTTTTGCGTAATTTTTGAAATTACGCATCTCTGGTACGCGCTGTACGAAAAACTTTTTTTTTTTCTTGTTATAATATTTTAAAATATATGTGTACACAAGAGGAAGTTCAAAATCACTTCGGAACATATCGAAATACTGCGCGCAGTGATATCCTTTAAAAAATTCGATATGGCCGCCGTTTTCATGGCAACGGATGAAGCGACATACGTAAAAATGTAATGAAATGAATTTAACACCTAATTTACATCATCTCACCAAACATGAATTTAAATTGAATGTGTATTTTAGAAAATCACCTTCGGAACCACTGCCTGCCCTTAAGTGTTTACATTAAAATGTGCACATGTATAAAGAAAAAGGTAAAATTAATTTCTCCTTACTTCAATACACAATGTCCCTCCAGTTGTTACTTTACATTGAGTTAAGATAAAACTGGTTACAAAATTAAACGTTTACAAAGTTGAAAATGTTATTTGGTAATTAGCTGGAATGACAATGCTAACGCTCTTCGTTACCTTGGAATAAATCGCGATATAATCAGGGTATTTGTTTCCACTATCCATTTATGTTAAAGTAAAAGTTTATTCAAAATGTATGTAATTATATTGATCAAAATCCAATGATTGCATGTTTCTAATGGGGAAAAAATATCAAAACAGTAGTTTTGATTAATCAAAAAGAAGCATTCTATATTGTACTGCAACCATCTTCTGGTTACTGGACTGGTTATTTTTAATACCTGGTATATATCAAAGGGGAAATCAAATCGTAAAGAAAGATGCTAATTATGTTTATGATTTGCTCACTAACAATTGATGAGGGACGTTTTCGAGATATATATAGCAGTACAAACTTATATATTATGGTTGATTTACAAACGTCGGGAAATAATATGAACTTCACCTTTGTTATACGTATAGATATTTATCGAACACTATTAAAGACCCACATATGTATTTTCTCCTTTTGTCATAGATACCAAATTAGTGTCATCAGTTAATATATTACGTCTTTATGAAATCGGCAATTTTACCGGAAAATATAGGTATACCTCATTAAATTACGTATCGTATGAATCAAATTTTTGCTTTCTTTGTTTTTGCTAAAATACATGCTTGACATTAAATATGGAATATATTTTTACCAATGGTTCTACCTTGAATAACCCCAAGAAAGTGTATTTCTACATATTTGTAACTATACATATTTTCTGAGTTGCTTATACCTTCAAGTTTCCCGTGGTCTCTGTGTCACTTTATAAGTGAGCTTTAAAATGCCTTTGGTTTGAAGTCTATAAATGTAGTACGAGCATGGTAAAGCACACGTCTCTAAAATCAGTTCGTACTGAGATATGGCGGGTTATTCAAGATGGAAACCAACAGAAAAAATATATTCCATATTAAATGTCAAGCCTGTAAACTAGAAGATTACCAAAATACAGAGTGTTAAATGAATATCTGCCCTAGTTAGATGTCAAACAAATCCCCTCCGTTCCCCCAACTTTGAACGTTCACCCTACCTTTTCATCTTTGAAACGATATAATGCATCTGAAGATTTTTTAAAAACTAGATCAAGGAATAATGGTGAGCAACTAATCAAAATTTTAATCAGTTACAATTGGGAAATAACGCTATGAATTTTCAAATTATAAAGAGTGATGATTCTTTACAGAAACCCTGTAGGATTGTTTGTTATTTCGATACCTGACACTATTGTTAGCACACGATACAATTCTCAAATAATGGAAGCAAAGAACAGCCATTAGGTGAATATCCACAGAGTCCACAGAGACAATGATTCGGAGTAATAACTTAAAGCCAAGCAGTTTTCAAATTTAAGGCGCGGACAGGTGTAATCTTAGTCCCCCTGAAATCAAAGCCCGCCTTCCGTAGACCATGCATAAAACTAATGTTGCGAGAGCTGTTAGCCTATATTTTACTGTCAAATATGGGCAATACTAACATTTCAACTACAGTTTATATCAAAAAAGTTTAAATTTAGGAATGTGCTTTCATTTTAAAAAGGATACTAGTAATGCATTCTTTAAACTTATTTTGAATTATAAGTAAAATAGAACCTTGCCTTTTTCATTACAGATAAAATAACGGATGTCGGACACACGATAACATTGTTTTGGAAAATTGTAAAAAACGGTTGTGCAAAGTCGATGGATATGAACCTTATGTTTTTTCCATTTTTACATGGATGAATTTTGGGAGTACCAAAGTAAGAAGCTTTTTGTTGCAATTTGCGTTGAACATTGATCTAAAGATGTCGATCAATTCATGGACAACAACAATAATGAATTTAAATCTCCAAGAGTATAATGTTTTCTTTGGTGTGAACAGTGAAATAACATTGTACACGAATGGTGATAAGAAAAGGAAGAGATAATGGTCAAATACCCAAAGTTTACCTAACACTGAAACTGTCATTACAAGATCAAAATGCACACAATTGAGCCTTCAATCTTCAGAGGTTAATAGTTTCGTCTTATTTATTTTTTTGTAGAAAAAAAGGTTGCCTACAGTCAAAATTACAAATATGAAACCATGAAATATTTGCACCACTGATATTAAATGTATTTACAATTTTTTGTATTAGTTGTTACAAATTATTATTATTTCTTAATAAGGACAATCGTCCTATCTATTTTCAATTAAAAATCAATTCGCAGAATGTATCATACTTTTTGAACTGGAAGCACTTTAATCAGTTTAATTTTTTTTGATACACCCTGTACATAGGTCCTTTCTTCATTTTTTAGAACATGAAAGTACCATGGTCATTCAGCAAAACTACTGGTTTACAAAAATATTGACATTCTTTGACCAATGTAATATTACAGTTTGACACACTTAATATATGAATGAAATGGGAAATACTATGATGGTCTTGATCTGTACGGAATAGTGTTGTGAATTGAAGGCCCTGCGATGAAATCCGAAACCGCGAATTTTCCCGGAGCGGAGCGGACCTGTCTGGGTCAAAACTGGGTCGGAAAATTTTTAGGAGCCTTTTTGGGTTCGATCCGGTCCGGAAAGAATATTACCGGGGTTGACCAGGTCGGGGATATTTTACTTGGGGTCGGGGAAATTTTACATTCGGTTCGGGAAATGCCTTCGGACTGAAATAAAATAGAGCAACAAATATCGTTGTGACTGTCTGGTCCATGATAGTAAAAATCGGCAATAATAACATTTTATCGATGTAGAATTAATTTTTAAAATAATAATTGGGGATCACCGGACTTTTTTTGCATGCGAGTCAGTTTAAAAATAGCATTTTTTGGAAAAAAAATAATAGTACAGGGGTATATGGGACATGTGGTAAAAGTGACATATTTCATGTTGATTCAAAAACTCCCCATGGAAATATGATGTCATTTTTTCACAAAATTCGGGCAAAAGTGTGTTCTTTAAATTTACAAAATAAAAATTGGGGATAACCGACCTATTTGTCACGAAACTTCATTTGTACACTCAAGTTGCCAGAACATGGTACAAACTATTTATCTAATAAACACGATAACGCTATGCTATCTGTAAGAGCTAAGAAGATAAACAGTACTGCATTTCTATTTCAAATTTTTGACCTTAATACAGTATACTGTAATATTTACTCTAATAATAGATAAAATACTTGTATGAAATTGAGACATCCTTCGTTAATGAAACAGGCTGATTTCTGTAGTCGTAAGGTATTGAGACAAGTGCTTTCAAACTTATTTTGACAAATTATTATCTTATTTACCGTCCATCCCGAACCGAACCGAACTTTTTTCAATTTCAATTATTTGCAAAAATATCAGGATTAAAATGACACCTCAAAAAACTTCACTCAATTTCCATAAATCAAGTTATGGTCTAGCAAAGTTTGTCAGGGAGTATATAAATTTATAACTGAGATAAACGCGTTCAAAGATTAGTAAGCCCTTTATTAATTATTTATTTTCTTAAAATGAAACTCGTCCGGTGTTTTGAAGTAGGCACAAGGATTGTGAGTCTGTCAAAAAATCTATCGGCAATTTAAGTCCTTGACATGTATTTTCATCTGCAGCGTAAAATGAAGTTTGCTGCATTTACGGCTCGTTTTAGATGAACGGTCACATATTTAACGAGTATTGTTTATTTTGACTGATGACCATGCAAATATGTTTTACAATCTTCTCTACACAATACACTAATTATTTCAAAATTTACCTGGTAATTTATTTACAAATTCTTCTAATATCTCTGTACCAGCACAACATTATAATTCTATCAACCATATATATAATCTTCTCACACGCACTTGTCCATGTTTGCATAAATCAACATTAGAAAACATCCAACTATATTTTTGCTTATGCTGAAATCTGAAATTCGAGAGAAAGTTTTAAAAATCTAGAAAGAAGAAGTAAATTGTAAATCTGTTATTGCCGACTATCTGTATCATTGTTTGTAGAAATATCATCTCCGTGGGGATTTGAATTTACTTTATGCAATGATCATATAGCGGCTTGACCTCACAGACCATAATCCTACCCATCAGTACTGTCAATAAGATCACAAATATAAAGTATTTTATGTGACAACGCATATGTGTATGTAAAATGTCGTTAAATTAAAGAATCAAATACCCTGGACAGATTCAGAAGTATCCGAAAATGATAATTTACCTCAATATTAGGAAGCTCAAAAAGTTAATAATATATCACACTGCAATAATTGTATATTTAAAAAACTCTATTCGTAGAAAGTTCAATTAAAAAAAAAACCTCCTACTACTGGACTTAAAAATCGAGATTCCCTGGACTCTTCAAATTAAAATAGTCCATACAGACTTTTGAACATAACATAGCTCTTAAATCAAAATCAAAGAGTCCCGTCGGATTATACAATTTTAAATCAAAGGTCCTGGAGACTTTACATTTCATAATTTAAAGGAGCTTGGTCCGATTTTTCAAAATTTAGTTTTTATGGTCATATGAAAGATGACCACTCCAGAGGTCTTAATTTCAAATTTCAGCTTAATTGGTCAAACGGTTTTGATTTTACGGGTAGTTTTGTATTTCAGAGCTTCCTATATGTTCCTGTATGTAATTAATTATGGTTACCATAATTAGACACATTTTCATATATATCTCCAAAACGGAACATAACTTAGCCGTGAAATTTCACATGGGTTATGAGAAAAATATGAGCAATATATCTTTGAAAAAAGTTTGAAAAAAAGTTGGGGCAATCTGCATGACATGAACATAGCTTGCAGAACATGTTTTAATGTCGAGCATACCATTGAGTATCCAAGAACACCGGATCATACAGTAGAACTCATAGCGTAGCCGTTCATGGGTAAATAATCTGTTATACAGCCTGGTGGAAGACCAGACAAACAAAAACCGAGAAAAATGGGTTGTTGGCACCTCAAAGAAATTTAACTGGCTTTTTGAAAAAAAAATATCTGCATGACACGAACATAGCTTGCAAAACATGTTTTAAAGGACAAAAACAGCTAAAATTTCGATACTAAGCATTTTGACATAAAGGACATCTTGAATGTTGACCTATTATGTGAAAATCATGATTTTCAGACCATACGTACTACATGACGTCATAACTACGTAAAGCCTGGCATATTTTCATGAGTTTAGCATCAATGGAAAGAAGAGGTTCTTTCTTCGGTCGTGTCAATTTCAATTTCCCTTCGGAGGATTGGAAAATATAGACATCTTTTAAGCTTTAACATTAAAGTGGTCAGGGGGGTCCATATGGACCCAACATTTGGTTTTTGGGCGCTCTTAAAATTTATTTTGCCCATAAAATCGTAACCGAACAACTGTTTTCAAGTTTTATTTCACGAATGTATTTGTACTTACATACTGCAAATATGAGCCAAATTCCATTGAAAAATTCCATTGGGAAGTGAGTTTTCAAATTTTTGGCGGGAAAATTTGACGCGACACGGCAAAATTTGTTTTGGCCGCCATTTTGAAATGGTTTGTCCGATTTTCATTTGTTTTTCTTTGTTTTAGTTCTTTTGAAGTACTTTACCTGTGACTAGAGTTTCAACGTAAAATTCCTTCGCGAAAACGCTTTTTCGGTTTTGGGTCCATATGGACAC
>JXSR01S041578.1:0-20347 GCA_000969725.1 Ophiothrix spiculata | reverse complement strand
CCGGCTAAAAACATTACAAAATATCTCCTGATATATCGGGAAAACAAGCCGGCTACCATATTGTTTCTTTGATGATTTCTGAAAGGTTTGATTCAAAACTTGAAAAAAAAGTTAAATCTAGAATGCTTGAATCATTAATTACGGAGATACAGAACGTTTTCAGACCCCTACTTTACGTGTAAAAGTATAGGAACGTTAATTGGGATATTGCACCCTACATAAGAGGTCATGAAAAGTGACATCTTTTTTTTTTTTTTCCACATACTACGTGAATCCAAAAAATTGTGCACAGATTACATATGACCTTGACCTTGATAAAAGCACCAAATCATAATTTTTTTGTCATTTTAGCAGATTAAATATACTTTCAAATGCAGACAAAATAATAAAAATCGGTTGAAAAATAAGCCAGATATGACCAATTTTATAAATGCATTTCTTTTTCCTTCATTCCAATGGGATTTATACACATTAAACTTGTGCTTATCAGTGCCTATAAGAATGTAAATCGTTTGACTTTCCTGGTTGTGTTAACTATGGATCATTGTTTGAAGACTTTATAAATGTCATGACAAAACATTTGTTTGTTTTACCTTTCCAGAAGAAAAAAAATAGGAAAGAATAACTATAATTCAGGCTTTATGTTAAACTCGCTTATTGCTTTATAAATCCGTGTTTTAGTTGATTTGCCCATATTCACCAAAAAATTACGTCCTTTAAATACGGTACTAATTTGTGCAACATCTAATCACGCAAGTAACTGGACTACTTATTTATGAAATGTTTTAATCATGTTGTGTACATATTGTTTTATTTACAATGTCAGTTCCACAATTAATTAAAGTTACATAGATAATGGTGATAAAACTCTCACTTCATTGCTTTCATTATAATGTCATAACCCGTAATTGTTATAAATGTAATATCTTGCTTAACTTTGTAAATCCCATGGGAATGGAAGAAAAAGAGACATACTTACAAAATTGGTCATATCTTTTTTCAGTCGATTTCATACCTGTCAAGTCTCCCGATTTAGGCAGGAGTCTCCCGCTTTTAGGTAGTGCTCCTGATCTCTTGATCTATTCTATATAGCTATTTTTCCCGCTTTTTAAGAGTATCTCCCGCCATCTCCTGATTTGAGAAAAAAATCTACCATGGTGTCCTTGTAGCATGAATTACAGACTGTGTACACCCTACATTTTCATGAAAATTTGAAAATGAGGTCGTTATGAGTCGTCTGTGCGCTTGTTAGCCTTTTTTTTGCTGGTCAGTTTTCAAACGTTACGTAAAAAAAATTGGGTGTACCTTTTGGAGCTCATATGTCACTTGTCCATAAATGTTACTCGTAAATGTTTGTCTCCCGCATCAGAATTTGGAAATGTTGACAGGTATGCGATTTCTATAGTTTTTTCTGCATTTGAAAGTATGTTAAATTTGCTTTACTTAAGGGACAAGAAATTTATGATTTGTTGCTTTTATCAAGGTCAATATCATCTGTAACCTGTGCATTTTTTTGTGCGATTCAACTAGTACACGTAGTGCTTAAGTACAATTAAAGTAAACATGCAATTTACAGACAACAATAAAAACAGGCTTACCACTCAATATTTGTGTATTTGTTACTTTATTTGTTTGGGGAATTATTCATAATGAGTAAAGAGTTCCATATGAACTCTTTATATATATATACTTGCAACATAAAATTTAATTAATTTGGCTCTTTATTCTGTTTTTAATTTTTGAAAAGGCCACTAACATTAATTTTGAATGATGTAAATATACCAGGGGTGCATATGGAACTCTTTTCTTTATATGTATGGCAGACAATCCAGGTATTGTCTTATAAGTCATTGCAGAGTTTTGCTCTTAATCACTCCCCGGAATTGCTCTTGCAGGACACCTCCTCTTATGTGAGGTTTCCTGTCTCTATTGCTCTGTGTTGCTCCTCATGCTTACCTATCCAACTCAAGGAGATGCTCGCCAGGAAATTTCAAATGGCCATCCTTGATGATCACTTCCTTACAATGTAGCATAACACATTTGCATAATTGCCACATAGCATATTTGCATAATGTAGCAATTATGCAAATGTTCACATGACACATTTGCATAATTGCTACATTAGTTTGGGTTCGTGTTGACCAAGTGAATTCAATCCTAACTGTTCACGGTGTGTTGCTATGACCAAATCAAAATGACTAGATAATAATCCAAATATAGGCTGATCGTGCAAAATTTCCAAAAAGAACAACAAGGATGTAGTTAGCACATTTTGATTTTTTTAAATTTTGTGTTTACTGTTATGTTTGATTCCAGGTGTTTGATCAAGAGCTTGATGCCTTAGGGATTGAGACTGTCCAAAAGGAAACCATCCATCCCAGGAAATCTTACAAGATGAACAGCTCTTGTGCGGATGTGCTGCTCTTTGCTGCTTACAAATGGAATGTGTCAAGACCGTCGCTGCTGGCTGATTCAAAGTAAGTACATATTTGATTTGGTTCTATACTCTAAACCTTGAAGTATGCAACAAGCAATCAGACTCTGTTACGAGATCCATGGCATACCCTTTGAATTCTATAACATTGTGAAGTGGTGGGTTTGTATTGTGTAAGAGACTAGTAATGATTGATCAGGATTGATTAGGACCAAATCACTGGGTATTAATACTTCTGTAAATCATCATATAATCATCATAATTTATTTCTTCCACATATGCAAAGTTAAAGTAACAATATATCAAAAATAGTACATAACATTGTAAACTGAAAAAATAACATTGTGGAGGAGGACTGGGAAATAAGCATAAAGCCTGTCGAGTCCCAGACTCCAACTATCTTTAAATTAATTACACATGAATAATCAAATATAATGAATGCACACCATCCTCTCTATCCACAATGCGATGGCCACAGAGCAGAAACATAGGAAATTGATCTAAAAACATAAATAGAATATATGAAATATGTGTGCATGAAAATTTTAATTGAATACTGTCCTGTCAATCCACAGTGCGATGGCCACAAAGTAGAAAGAAAGGACAGAATAAAATAGTTATGATGAAAATAAGAAAATATCAAATCTGTGTGTATTTCTTAATTGTTTCATCTTTAAAAGAACATTTGAAAGAACTGAGACTAGTTGCATTTTTAATATGAGTAGGAATATCATTCCAGGTCTTTACACCTTGATAACAAATTGATTTGTTCATGAATCGTTCATGATTTTGGTATTATTTTTGGCTAATTTTTGTTGCTAACACATGGACAAACCTTTATTATAAGTTTATTTGAATATTCAGCAAGATTGGGTACGTAGTTACTTTTCAAGTCTTGTATGGGATTTGTGCGTTTATCGGCTGCCTGTTGCATATTTCAAGGTTTTACAGAGTTTACATTAATCTCAGTTTTATCTTGCATCTCTTTTGGAACGAGATTACAAATAATCCGGATTAATAACATGTTTGGTTTACATATTTCACCACATACACCTAGGAGATTGTTGAGCCATGATTTGAATATCAATAAATGCTGTCATTTTATATATCAAATTTACAATCTTCGTCTTTTGCCATGAAGGGTCGGAATCATCTTATGAATTTTCACAAATCCACAACTGTATTTTATTTTCATTTTTTTTTCCAAATTAGGGACACCATGGATAACACCACCACGCAGAAGTACTGGATTGACGTGCAGTTAAGATGGGGTGATTATGACTCCCACGACATAGAGCGCTACGCTAGAGCCAAATTCTTGGATTACACCACAGATAATATGAGTATCTACCCGTCGCCTACAGGCTTGCTGATAGCTATAGACTTGGCGTATAATTTGCACAGGTAAATAAGGCCTAAAAAAAGTAATTGTTTGATTGGCGTATCATAGAAAACAATAGGGTAGGTAGGTTGTGATTTTTTTTTTAAAGTCTATGTTTCATATACAAGAACACAAAATATACGACACATACACAAAAACATCTTCACTTTTTCTGTAACACATCTTTTATTTGTCATTTTGAATGTCATGCAAGCCATATCTTGGGCCTCCATGAATCGATTCCCATCAAATTTGGGATTTGGAGGTTTTTTACCATGCTCAAAAAATAAAAATATTTAGGGTCGATGGTAAAAATAGGGTCGATCGGGTTACGCCAATCAAACAATTTTTTTAGGCCTAAGATTACTTAGTAAATATAAAATATAAAGTAGATCCAACGGACAAGGTACAAAACACATCAAGGATCAAATTGGATACAGAAGGTTACTTAGAGTACGATTAAATAATTAGAGAAAAACAAAGTAAGCCAACTCAATGTGGGGAGGATAACAACATAAGCCTAATGTCTAGAAAAAAATAATAAAAATAAAATAAAAAAATTGATATATAAATAACTTTGAAGGCCTAATATATGCACAAACAAAATTATAACAAAATCACCAAACAGCAATTAACAAGAAACGGATAATCTACAAAAGTGACGGTTAATAAACGGACTGCACTTAGTAATATACAATGCTTTGCTAAATATTGAAATATGTCCAATGGATTAGCCGTATGTCAAAACACATTCGTTCACCCAGCTCCAAGAAACATTTACCATAGATTCTCATAGGATTTATTCACTCATAGTAGCTTGATCCAATTTAATAAGATTATTTCTACTTTTAGAGAAACAACTGCGCGGTCATTATCAGATAACAATGATTTATGTTAATGACCTGCATGAACGCAGTGCTTGCGACAATAGCGGGTATGTTTTAAACACAACAATGCGTGCACACAATGATTTCGTGGAAGTCGCTTTTGACTAAACGCACCGCAGAAGCCATGCAAGGACTGATCGATGTTTTAGCAGATGACAAAGGATCAAAAACTAAATGAAACTATGATTTTCACCCATTGTGCCACGGTACTTTTCTCAAAAGTATCTCAGCCAAAAAAACACATCATATTTGATAATTATTTGATAATGACCTCAAAAAAATGGTGCGCAGTTATTATTGTCTAATTGCAAGTGTATCAACTAAGAATGTATTTGTTTGAGCTGGGTGAGCAAAGGGGTCTCCAGGGCTGAGCAAACCCAGCAGTATGTTCTCGCTGGGAATTGAATTTGTGGACAGATGGCTTTGCGCGCAAGCGACATGTGTTTGCTTGTATGACCTTACGCTACTGATTTATATACATACGTATTTACATGGCATATACAAGACTTTGTTTAGGCCAATTTCACCACACATTTATTGACTTTATTTAATCCCCCTTTAATTTGAAAGTCAGAAAAAAGGGAAACCTGAAATTCAGATTTGTTCACATAAATTCTAGTGTCTTTAGTAACTGGATTCTAGGATACAAGCCTCTTATCCACCAAGTTATGACTAAGATCATGAAGGCCAACTCAGCTTTTTATGTGCTGAGACAACATATTTGTAAAGGGCGAACCATTAGATTTCCAGGGGGGAGCAGGAAGTTGGGTTTGGTGTTGATTTTTTTTTCCGCACCCCATTCGGGAGCGAATTTTCTTCCCTGGAAATTACTGCTTTTCTGCCTATTCTATGTTTAGGGGGGAATTTTTTTTCTTCTGTCTCTGAAGGGGGAATTTTTTTTTCAAAAAACTTCTCGCTCACCCCCTGGAAATCTAATGGTGCGCCCCTAAGGGTCTGTTGGTACACTAAATTATTGGTTTATTCATTTCTTTAACTAACATCAATTTGTTTGTTCATTTGTTCTAGTGCCTTTGGAAACTGGTTCCCAGGCTCCAAACCTCTGATCCAGCAAGCTATGGCCAAGATCATGAAGGCCAACCCAGCCCTGTATGTGTTGAGAGAACGTATTCGCAAGGGTCTTCAGCTGTACTCATCCGAGCCTACTGAGCCATACCTGTCATCACAGAACTATGGGGAGCTGTTTTCTAACCAGATTATTTGGTTTGTGGATGACACCAATGTGTACAGAGTTACCATACATAAGGTATGAACCAAATGATGTGTGTGTGTGATTGGGAAAGAGAGTGGTCAGGCATAAAAAAATATGTTTGTTTGCCCTCTGCGACCGACCCTAAAATGCCAAAAATTTGGGTCGGGAAATTTAGGTTTTTTTTTGTCTTCAAACATGTAAAATATGAAAACTCAATATTTTCAATGTAAAATGTAAAATTTAGCAGTATAAAGTCACATTTAGTAATATAAAATGCATATTTCCTCCAAATAATGACCCACAATCTTTGATTAAGCCCTGCATTGCTTGATATTCGCGATAAAATCCATGGGATGACATTCTTTAAAATATATGTGCAGAGTTTAAAAAAAAAAAAAAAAAGATTGACAACAATTTATTTTTTAGGCCCTATGGGGAGCTGTTTTCTAACCAGATTATTCGGTTAGTGGATGTTGTGTACCAGTGGCGTCACCTCCCCGCCCACTCTTTGGGCACACTGATGTGTACCGGGTTACCACACACAAGGTAGAGGGATGATTTGTGCCAAGAAATACCATACCAACTCGAGTCAAGTCCCATCCTTTTAAAATGTGAACTTGTGTCAGAATTAGGGGATTGGACTCTATGTGAGTATCAGAATGAATATGACAATGAAAATTGTTGTGTCTTTTTTGCAGACCTTTGAAGGCAACTTGACCACCAAACCAATCAACGGCGCTATCTTCATCTTCAATCCTCGCACCGGGCAGCTCTTCCTCAAGATCATTCATACCTCTGTATGGGCAGGACAGAAACGTCTTGGACAGGTAACAAAATGGGGATAGCTAGGGATTTGTAAAGTTATGAAAGGGAAATTTACAGAACTTGAGAATTAGTTTACTTCTGTTATACTTCGGTGATCTGGTTATCTATGGGTGTAGATAATTAGATTTCATGTAGCATTTGTATTATTCTGTAATGTTAAGATAATTTTAGGATCGGTACGTGTCTTGAAAATCCTCCATCTAGGTAATTAAATAAGAGTATTGGTAAGTATAAAGTACACATTATAGGTAAGCGCGGCACAGTGGTTTAAAATAACTTGCGGTGAAAACAATCAATACTTCAGCCAGGCATCCCTTCATTTTCTTTCTTTTTTAGCGAGAAGGAAATCTATGAAATGATGAGCTGTTAGTCATCTTGTTGTGGATTGAATTCCACAAAATCTCACATGATTTTGGAATTGAAATATGATCTTGAAAATTTGCTGGAATCAATTGAAATTTCCGAGAGCCGTCATTTTCTCCATTGAGTTGTATGGGGAGTCGGCAATTGTTTTCACCGTGCTCTATCGGGCAATGTCCGGGATGTAAACAAGATGCCCGGATGTCAGCGCTTGCCTATAGCAAAAATTCATTGGTCAGTGTAAACAAAAATCCAGAGCACAGGGCTCCATTGCTTGTTAATTCAACCACCAGTTTGTATTTTTGTTTTCCTTGTCCAGAAACTTGGCCTATAGTATGTAGCTAGTGTAATTTGTCAGTTGTATGAAAACTCGCAACGTAGTGCATCTCTATTTTAGAGTGACCACAATTATCAATTTCACACATTTTATAACAAGTTCTGTTAAGTGTCCTGCTAACCCTTTTTTTTTCAGAAATGGCTTTTGCTCTGTAACTCAGCAACGGATGATTAAATTCAAATTTTTGGACCAAAAACTGTAATTTTGGACCTAGGGTCCAAACATTTTGTTTCTTGGCCCAAAATTTTACAGGAAAGCTAACTAAATTTTGCTTTGGTAAAATTTTGAACCATGTTACTTTTTAGAATCTAGAAAGCAATATCTAGGTACGCATTTCTCAAACAATTTTGATTTTTATCTTGGTTTTTGAAATATTGCCAAAAATAGGTCGAAAAATGTCATATTTTGACAACAATGGTGTCAGGAGTGGGACTTTTTGACAATTTTGGACCAATTTTTGACATTATCTCAAAAACTAAGAAAACATATTTTTAAAATTTTAAAAATGTGTTCCTAGATATTGCTTTCTAGGTTCTAAAAAATTAAAAAGTTCACAATTTTACCAAAGCAAAGTTAAGTTAGCTTTCCCGTAAAATTTTGGGCCAAAAACATGATTTTTAGACCTTAGGGACAAAATTTCACATTTTGGTCCTAAAATGACCTGACCATCATGTTCAGTATGCAAATTCTCTTCTAGAAATGTATACTTTTATTTGAATTTAATTATCCTTTGCTGAAATACAGTGCAAAAACTATTTCTGAAAACAAAGGGTTGACAGGGCTCTTAAAGAGATAATGTATATTAACGTTGGGAGTTCACGGTTAATAACAAAACCGTTTACACAGTGTTTTATCCGGTCGTGTAACCGTTTAAACATATAAAATCATTCAAATTCTCCGCCCGGCCAAATTCACAGCTGATAGCCAGTGACTCCGTAGAGTACATGTGATGGAGTAAGCTTAAAACCAGAGACGTCTCTGCTTAAACATGGCTATTTTCATTGCCAATTTCAAACTTTTGGTTTCATTTTATGACAAAAATTGTACATTTTTGTGTTCACAAAAGACGATTTATCATTCCTCTTTATCTGATTTTTACCTCAATTGCTCAGAATCTGAGAATTTTATGTGATATTTCAGAGGTTTTGTCCGTGTCATTTCAAATTGGTTTGTTTATATATTGCATTGTGAACACTAGAGGGGGCTATGTTAGCTTATTAAACAGTCTGAACATGGACTATAAATAGCTTGGGTTTTAATTTGATATGGCGCGGCGGTCGTGATTTGAGCTTGATAAAAATGGAAGTTACTCCACCGATTAATTAAAAAAATACTAATTAACTTTCTTAAAAATCATAATCTTGCCACCCATGGATTGTTTCAGTTAAAGGTGATGCACATGAAAATGTAATTGAATAGATGATATTTGGTGAAAATTCACAAAATCCAAGAGAAAGGTCACGGTTAACCGTTTGAAACAGTTTGTAAACGTTTACGGCAGTTCCGTTCGTGTACACGTGTACACGATCCCAACGTTAATGTATATGCATACATATCTTTACTATTTTCAGTTGGCCAAATGGAAAACTGCTGAGGAGGTGGCTGCGTTGATTCGCTCCTTGCCAGTGGAAGAACAACCCAAGCAGATTATTGTCACCAGGAAAGGCATGTTGGACCCTCTAGAGGTCAGTATATAGCTTCATATTACCAGAAATAAATGTAACTGATATTAACTTTGGTTGTTCCTCATACCTGTCAACATTTCCAAATTCTGATGCAAGAGATTGAAATTTACGAGTAACATTTACGGATAACTAGGCCCACAAACGAGGCCCAAAAGGTACACCCAATTTTTTGTTCGCAACTATTTAAAAGTGACAAGCTTAAAAAATAAGGTATCACAATCGCAAAGACAACTCATAACGATCTCATTTTCAATTTCTCAACCAAATACACGGTCTGTAATACACGCTAGCAAGGAGACTGTGGTACATTTTTTCTCAAAGTGGTACAATTTTTTAAAAAGCGGGTGATAGCGGTAGATTTTTTTAAAAAGCGGGATAAATGGCTAAAAATGGCTACACGGTCGGGAGGACTACCTAAAATAGGGAGACTCCCGCCTAAATCGGGAGACTTGACAGGTATGGTTCCTGCCCCAGCAACAGACAGGTATACCCATAGCAAGCAACCACCAAGTCATTGATCCCTGAAATAAAACCTTATCTATGACGTATTTGGACTTTGCTTGATTATCAATAATGGCCTAAATTTAGTTCAGTTAGGGTTAATTAAAAGATGAAGCCTGAACTTCAAGCATATCCTATGTGAGTCAAACAATAATTTATTGGACAGTTTAAACAAAAATCCACAGTACAGGGCCCCATTGTTTGTATATGCAACCCCTACCATTGATTTCTGTTTAAATTGTCCAATAAATATTTATTTTGCTTATAGACTGTGAGTGGATGTTTGAAAATAAATCTGAAATAATCTGAAAATAGTGACAAAATGCTAAAAACAAGCTGAAAATAACAAAAAAGCTAACATTTTGTCTGTTTTGAAGGCGTAAAAACATCTGAAATCAGATTAAAATCTGAACTCGCACACCCCTGTATAGGTCATAACAAAGGACTATCTTTTGCTGAGTCACCCTAGTAGCAGATGGATGGTGTTGATGCTTCTAAACCTGATTCAGTGCTTTTTCCCATCATAGTTGCAAATGTACCTTTTTGATTTCTTTCTAGCCTATTTGAATAAATGGTCCAATTTACAATTTATTTGGTCTAGGTATCTTATTCAGTCCCTATTATTAGGGATATCAACGAGAAAATTAAATTTCCTATTCAATTTGTTTTCATGACACATTCGAATTGCAACATGTTTCCAAAGTAAAATGACACCAAGATCACATTTGTATTATTGAAATCATTAAATTTCCTACAAATAAAATCTGCAGGGCGCGTACGATGAGACCGTGTGCAATTACGCATCGGTAATGAAAATGCACAGCGCGTATCTTGATTGGTTGCTTGCACAGCGATTGCGTGAAAAGAAAAGTCTTTCGTACTGCGTGAGGTGAGACGCTTGTTTACTCTATGCATTTGTTGCATTCAAAATTTCATGATTTGTAGGAAATTTAATGTCTTCAATAATAGGTCAAGCGGTTCCGGAGATATTAAAGATTTTGTCCGAAAAAATTAGCGCTATTTGAGTTACAAATAGTGGTAAATTAGAGAAAATGTCAATATAAGGAATTTACGGGCGTGTAAAAATGACAAACTAAGAAACTGATTTGTTTTAAATATTTTTCTTCTACAAGTGCCTGCCAGTAGCTAAGCGTCCAAAAAAATCCCATGTCTCACTTCGTATTGAAAATATCCGCCCAAATTTGAGGTCATTTGTTCAATTTCAACAAATGGACCCATTTGACAAGCTGTTACCAATGTCCAGCCAGTTTTGTGCCGGGAGTTTCCGGTTATACAGCTCAAAGGATTATTCCCATTGATGGCAGGGATTTATAAAAAGAGTGTGGTAGCGGGGGTTTGGAGGACATTTCGCGATTTCGCGTGGTGATACATTCGTTGTTGAAAGTCAAAAAATATACCATTTTGATCACGAATATCTACCGGTTGTAATGATGTAAGACACTTTTTCGGAGACGTCCTGTGTCAACCAAGGATTGCAAAAGTATTGGGAGATCTCCGACTGGAGCGGTGGTCTGGGGTTTCGATCGACTGCTGTGAAGTACAAGAGGTGGTTTCCAAAAAGTGTCCTTCATAAATGGAACAATGGATCTATCTCCTTTAAAATAGTTGTTTACTTTCTGCCTAAAAGTGAGTGAATCACATCGCGAAATGCATTTTCGTACAACGCGCTATACTGCAAAACATAGCTTAATTTGAGTTTGCACGGCAACCTCTGGTCCATTTTCACACGGAGCTGCTCATTTATGAAAACATACGAACATTCAATCAACTGTAATATATTTGTTTATTATGAAAACTAAAAAGAAACCCCTCTCAATATTAAAAAAACTCAATTTTTTCAATAGGTACATTTTTAATTATGTTAAACATTATTGAACCCGTCCTTGAGGAGTCTAAAGTTAAGGTACTTGAACATAAATTTCAACCCAGCACAGATATTCCTACACTAATTGACATCCCTACTATTATAGAGAAGTGACATATCCATGTATTTGTGTATCTCTTCCAGGTGCATTTACTGGATTTCCCAAACATTGTTATCAAAGGCAGTGAGTTACAACTACCATTCCAGGCCTGTCTCAAAGTAGAGAAGTTTGGAGATCTGATTCTCAAAGCCACCGAACCCCAGATGGTTCTGTTCAACTTGTATGATGACTGGTTGAAAACGATCTCTTCATATACGGTAAGTTCACATTGGGCAAATGTTTATTCTTTCCCTTACGACACATTTCAAATAATCCAATCCTCAATCAGGATAATCATTTCATTATTTTGAGCCAGGTGATAAGTGCTGTTTAGAGGTTTGATTTGGTCTCAAAACCAGAGAAGCGCAGATACTTAGTTGTGACATTTTTGAATATAATTATGTGCGAAGTAGTTCAGCAGACTTTTGTTGCCTTGTAGAGGGAAAGACATTGAATTCTGAAATTTATATTTCTAAGACCTTGAAAATAGCGAAAGGTGTTCTTTTTTTCATTTTATTTGAAATATCCCAGAAATTCTTGAAATGAAGATTAGCCAAGTTTATGTGTGATATAATGATTGTGAAATGACCCAGTGAAAGAAGAACATTCCTTTTAAGGTTATTTAGATGCACTTATACCAAAAAGTTGTTTAATTACATGTGCAAATGTCAAAAAATTCATTTTTAAAGGTTATAATAAAAGAGTCTCAATTTTGTTGTTTTGTTTTGGAAGTGTTAGAACCTCTTTCTGTGGTCTGATCCGTATCTTTTGCAGGCTTTCTCTCGTCTGATCCTGATCCTGAGAGCGTTACATGTGAATAACGACCGCACCAAAGTGATCTTAAAGCCGGACAAGACTACCATAACTGAACCGCATCACATCTGGCCAACATTGACAGATGAAGAATGGATCAAAGTGGAAGTTGCACTCAAAGATCTCATCCTGGCTGATTATGGCAAGAAAAATAAGTAAGCTAATGAGATTGGAAATTGGAAGAAACACATTGTTAGGCCACACTAATTTAATTGTTTGTCTCAAAGCTGTCGCACACGTTAGTTTAAACATGCACATAAACATAGCCAAATTGACAAATTTTGAAATTTTCTTCTTAATATTTTTTTTAATTTATCAGTTTCCTCAAATAAAACGAAACCCCATCGAAGATCACAAATTGTGTCCTGTGGATCGCAGAATAACAAACATACTGTTTTATATACAAGCAAATATCAATGGATAAAAAATGTATGTCAAAAATGGCAAGTGTAACGCCTGATATAGTTGGAAAAATTTTAACTTAAAAAAAAATAAAAATACCACATTCCGCATTAGGTTTTCAAATTTAGGTGAGCTTTGAGACAAAAATTAAATTAATGTTGCCTTATTAAAGATTTTTTTGATAACCAAATAACTCCAGACAATTATCTCCAGTAAGTACATCAAAAAATAATTTTCTGTTAATTTTACTGTGTGACTTCATTTCGCCGGTTAATTTTGAAAGCCCTGTTGTACTGTTGTAATCACTATACTCTATAAACCTTGGAAGTATGCAACAAGCAATCAGACCATGTTACAAGATAAAAGAATATCCCTTGTAGTCTACAACATTGTGAACTGTTGTTTTTGTATTGTATCAGAGACTAGCAATGATTGATTAGGATTGATTAAGACAAAATCACTGCATATTAATACATTTGGTACATGATTCTTTCATTAGTTTGGTATTATTCTTGGTTAATTTTGTTGCTACTACATGGACAAATCATGAATATAAGTTCATTTGAATATTCAATATGATTTGGTACGTTGTTATGATTCGAAAAGTACAGACTAATTTATTTCCGCGTATGGTCATATATATATTGGTTTATACGTGTGTTAATCGGCGGGTTGTTGCATACTTCAAGGTTTACAGAGTATAGCTTCCATTGCTATACTGAAAGTGATCTTAACAGCCGTCATCTGTTAGTTGCTACACTGAAAATGATCTCGACAGCCGTCGTCTGTTAGAGCAGGGAACTTTTGTAGAACAGCTCTGCTGTTAATGAACAAATGTAATTGTTTGTTTTATCATTGTCAGAAATATTTATTCCAAGGTATTTGAACTTGGTTCTCTTTGTTTCACATTGCCACTTAGTTGTTGACTATTGTTGACTCCCTGTTAACATTAAAAGTATTGGCAATATTTCAGGCTTTAAAAGTGCAGTCCGTAGGTATCTCCAATGAGGCCCAGTTTTTATTGGCCGTGTGCTATTTTAGTGATTTATAAATTTATTTGTTTTTTATCCTTGTATATTCCTTGTGTCATTTTTGCCTCAATTATTTTGCCATCTTTTCTAGGACCTCATTTGAAATAAGCCTGAAATATGGCTTTCATGAGTTATCCTGGTTTTAAATCAACTGTGCTGTTTTGTGTAAATCTTTATATTCTGATCAATCTATTTTCTGTATGTGTAATCTTAAATCTGTTTTTATATTTGTATGTTGAATTGGAACCAAATAAAATCAATCAATCAATTAATATTTAATTTTATGACATGATATACTGATATTTACTTAACATTTGTTAGTCTTGCATAATAGTAATTTCTTGAATAAGGTATTTAATATCAAGCTTTGCAAATATGCTGTAAATTACAGTATGTTTTAGATGTAAAACTTTTGTAATAGGGCTTTCTAGAACAGCAGCAATTTACATCTGAAAAAAACTCCAATGATAGTAACACCTACAGTTAAAATATTTACAAAGTATTGTGTCATCCGTTTACATATAGTTGTATAATTGAAGAGTTAAAGTGCAGGAACATTAATGAAAAAATAATGAAAAAGACAAAGATCAGAGATTGGTATTTACATATGAGAGCCATCACAGATTTGACATGGAACTCCTATCTGTTTTTCAATCCAACAGTGTGAATGTAGCCTCGCTGACCCAGTCTGAAATCCGAGATATCATCTTGGGTATGGAGATATCGGCGCCCTCTCAGCAACGACAACAGATTGCGGAGATTGAGAAGCAAACTAAAGAACAATCTCAACTGACAGCTACTACCACACGGACGGTCAATAAACATGGTAAGAATTTCTTGCAACTTTATAATGAACCTATCTCATTTACAAATTAATGAAGTTTTTGTAAAAAAAACAGTTTGCTACCCGAATCACCTAAAAATAAACCATTCAGTATAAATATTATTTATATCAGGCTTTTGAAAATAAATAATTGGCATAAAATCATTTTCCTACCTTGTACTGGTCACTGCATCTAAATGATAGCTTTAATTGTGTCTCTGCATCTTTGTTTTTCAACAAATCTTTGAATTCAGTCTCTATGAAACTAGCAAATCCTTTTTGTTTTTGCCGGTAGTGCAGCCATGTTGGTTGTCAACACAGTATCTGCTCCAGTGCGTCCATGTCTCACATGGTCCAATGCGGTGCAACAGAACTAAGGGTATCAGCAAAAATATAATCGATAGGCGATATTATCGATCAGCTCAATGCAGCTAAAAATATTCTTGGAAAGGTGCCCAGATGTGTACAATATTTTTTAGAATATTATCTGTACGCATTCTAGTACTTTTGTAAAAAATGTACAATAAACAGTTTTCTAGTATTGTACAAAAGCCTGATATAAATAATGATGTCAAATATTCCACACATTGAGGGAAAACTACTGGAAGGTTATATTACTATGAACATGTTCTATCAATACATGTGAAAAATATATAGTTAAAAAAGTGAGTGGAAATGATCCAAGCCAATTAATTCCTGTAGAATGCAATTTGATCTTTTCCATCAGGTGATGAAATCATTACGTCTACAACCAGTAATTATGAAACGGCAACGTTCTCATCCAAGACGGAATGGCGTGTGCGAGCCATCTCTGCTACCAACCTTCACTTGCGTACTAATCATATCTACGTCTCATCAGACGACATCAAAGAGACGGGATACACGTATATCCTACCCAAGAATGTCCTGAAGAAGTTTATCACCATCTCAGATCTAAGAGCTCAGGTTAGTATTATTATTATGACAAAGGGATAGGCCCGGGGAGCACTCATATATAATGTTGCAGGCATAGGCTATAGCCATATCTCACAAGGCGTTTATAAGGAAACTATCTGGAAACTTGTGTTGCTTTTGGTCAGATCTGATAGGTAATCTAGTTAAGTGTAAAATTGAGCTTCGAATGGGATCAACCCTCGCACGTAGGGTAGGGGGCAACAACACAAATGGGTCGAAAAATTTGATTTTTAGGTCAAATTTGTTTGACAACGCCTGGGTCAAGGTTACTTCACTGCTCAAGTTGAGTGGTCATATGGAATGTGTATATGTGATAGAGTGACAAGCAGGTGATTAAATATCCTGGTCACGCTTGACTGTGCCAAGAGAATGCTTGAAAGCAAACGAAAAATGATCCTTCAACGCACCCAGTTTACAAAAATAGGGCTGTGATAATGGAGTGGTTTGTGATGGTAAATGACAGATTGAAAACCTCTTAAAACCTTTTAGAATGTCATATACTGCCAGGGACCATTCCACTTTTACCAACTTTGTTGTATTATCATGCTCATCCATGCACTTGCAGATTCTTTGGATAGTGTCAATGTTATCAGGGTTGGCCGATTTAAATCAGGCTGATTTTAATCGTGATTTAAATAGATTTTTTGATTTAAATCATGATTATTTTTTTTTAAACACAATTTTTGCCAACCATGCAGGCTATTATTGACATTATCCAAAGAATCTGCAAGTGCATGTTATGTTATGACTGCATATCAGCAGAATTCAAATGATTAATATCTGAAGGAATCCTCTTCAAATTTTAAATCTTTAAAATTGGTGATTCCTTTTAGACATGCTTATAGGTTATCAGTTCAATAGACAGGGATAATTAGATTTTTAAAGAAAGGATCAAAAGGTTTTGTTTAGAAAATGATGCATGGATGAATATTGGTTAGAAATGTGTTTCCAGTAAGGATTAGAAGTATGTGTGGACAAATGAGTTATGACAAAAATACAAATTTAGTTTGTAAAATGTACCTGTTTTATATTGCCACATTGTTATTCAATATTATGTAGTTTATTGGACAAAATGAGAACTAATTCTGTTGATATCTTGCCTGTAGATTGCTGGCTACCTGTATGGAGTGAGCCCGCCAGACAACCCTCAAGTGAAGGAGATCCGATGCATCGTCCTTGTACCACAGTGGGGTACCCATCAAACAGTGCATCTACCCAATCAGCTACCAGATCACGAGTTCCTTAAGGTGAGCTTGATTTCACACTGGAATAGTGTCAACCCCAGCCTGATAATCACACTTCAAAGGATATGGGAAATTGAATTAGGGGCACACCATTTGATTTCCAGGGGGAGCAGGAAGTTTTTAAAAAATCCCCCTCAAGCGGCAGAAGAAAAAAAGATCCCCCCCCCCTAAACATGGAATAGGCAGAAAAACAGTAATTTCCAGGGGAAAAAAATCGCTCCTGAATGGGGCGCGGAAAAAGCCCGAACCCCACTTCCTGTTCCCCACTGGAAATCTAATGGTGCGTCCCTTAGAAGTTGGTATTGGGATTTGTTTCAAGATTTGTTTTTGTCGTGTGAAAGATAGACACATAGGGATCATACTTTGTATGTTTGGTGGGGGTGTCAATGATCAACATTGTTACAGTTTACATATATTATTTGAAACTATTACACTGTACTGATTACCTCTATATCAATGTTGACTTGAAACAAATTGCATACCTTTCCTAAGAATGGGATGACCCAACAACCATATACCGTACTGACTCTGGTAAAATCCCATCTTCGAGCAATGTACCACCTGTATATTTACAAAAAATTTCAGAAAATTAACGTATACGCGCGTAAAGTCCCATTGGTATTCTTTAGGAGTCGTCAAATAATCATTACCAAAATATCCCAATACCATTTATTTGTGGCCATAATTTGGTGAATCACCTGCAAAAGTTATAATAATATCAAAATCTGCATCAAAAAATAATCGCAAACTCATCTTAATTACGATAGAAATGGGTACATTTTATCCAAAATGTCTTATAATTTATCGGAAATTATCACGGCTGATCGTGGATGAATATACACCTTTTTACTGTAGTCTGTGTTCTAATCATCAACAGATGGCGATGTTCTTGTTCATATAACAGTAAAAATAAATATGAGCATGCGCTATCATATCTATTGGACATGCGCAATTGCGATTGTTACTATTACAAAATGGCGAATTCACGATCGAATGTGCAATAGTAATTTCACCATATTAAACCTTGATTGTTACGCTCCTGTAAGTGTTTATTGAAAAAACTCATCGGGATAATTTTAAAGAATATTTACTGAACTGAATCCTGAAATGTGTTATTCAAAACGATACAACGAATAGCTTGATTTGATCCCTCTAGCTCGGACAATTCACTGGCATTGTTTACCTCGGTAGATCGACCAGTTAGTTCAGTCTCTCTCATGCGTCCTCGCGTAAAGTCCCAGCCCCATACTTTGCTCAAAGTTCACGTTCAAAAAAGGTGGGACATTACTCGAGTCAGTACGGTAATACCCATAACATAAAATGGAGTAGTCCACGACCCCAGGTCACTGCTTGATGCTATCTTATCTGCTTCGCTTTTCGTTTTGGCCTGCTGTCCGTTTATGGACATACGTGCGTAGCTCACCAAGTGGAAATTTGTGTAAAAGAATAACATAGCTACTTTGACCAGTTGTTTGTGGATATTCTATTGAACCAGACCAAGTTTCCAAGGATTCAAAGGGAATTCTAACACTTTGGAAGGATTTATCTTTTAACATAACCTGGTACTGTAAAAGTCAATAATTTCCCGCAATTTTGCAGGTTTAGCCGAATTGGCAAGAATTTAATTTAACGTTTATGTTATTAACATAGAAACCTCATACAAAAGATTATTATTTTTGTGTATTGATGTCTACTTGTGAAATTTGCTCCAATACTTTTGGCAAAGATTGTAGTGCACCAGCGCCCTTGTCTTGAGTGTTAATGGGACTAGCACCGCCTTTGAGTGTTACTGGGGCTCACCCTGGTGAAACTCAGCTGGCCGTAAACAGCTTGACAGCTAGTTCACAGACCTAGGTCACCTGATGCCGCCACCAGTATTCTTACCACGGCAGTGTATGGTAGCTTAGGTTTACTACCGCATCCTAGTGATTTTGCTTTGCATCGGTACTCGTAGGTTTATCAGTCTGACTTTCACTTGTAACACTCAGCTGGCCTTAAGCAGGCTGCACGCTCCCTCTGGGATACTAGGCAGCAAGCTCACAAGCAACCGCAAAGTATACCACTACAGAGTAGCATTGTCTTTGCAAGACTCGGCCTACATAGCAAGCTGGTTGCGAGACACCAGCATCCGTGGTTGTGTCAGGTGATGGTTCTGGGCATCATAGGGCAATTCATCCTTTTGACCTTTGGATTACTCTAGCGGTCAAAATATTTTGAATGTTTACTTCTTTTGTCCTTCACTTTGAGCAAACTTGCAGAAACATCAGGTTCAAAAG
Organism: Ophiothrix spiculata; assembly: GCA_000969725.1. Taxonomy (NCBI): domain Eukaryota; kingdom Metazoa; phylum Echinodermata; class Ophiuroidea; order Amphilepidida; family Ophiotrichidae; genus Ophiothrix; species Ophiothrix spiculata. The sequence goes on along the minus strand of JXSR01S041578.1, from coordinate 1,199 downwards.
CATTCTAAACCTCAATGTTTGGTTTTCTGAACTACCTTTTCAGAGTCTATCCTTTGTTCCCCATCATCCTGGTTCAGAAACGGGGCAGCACATGACTAACAAAGAAGTACCCCATGCATTGGAGGTAATGATACTCATTATTTAATCACATTTTTCATTTTTTTTCCAGGAAATGGAGCCATTGGGTTGGATCCACACCCAGCCCAATGAATTACCACAACTATCCCCACAAGATGTTACCCAGCACGCCAAGATTATGGCGGATAACCCAGCATGGGATGGAGAGAAGACCATTGTCATTACGTGCAGGTATGTCGGTTTGTGACCCATCCAAGGAATCAGTATTCTTTGTGACCAAGCTGTATGTTAAGAGCATAAGTCCAGAAGCCCCCAACCACTCCTCAGAAAAATTAACGTTGAAATTAAATAGTAATTTAAATAAAAAGCAAAATGTATGATGTCTAATTGCTGTTATTTTGAACACATCAAGATTTACCATACTAGACTTGATTCAAGTCATTGTGCTGCTTTTGTTTGAGATCTAGAAAGCCTAAGCTCAATGTGAATTTCAACTTTATAGGCCTAATCTTAATTTACTGTTAATTTCATCTAATTTAAATTTGGTTTTAGACATTTTTAATAGACACTAGTAGGCCCACAAAATAAAAATTCCAAAACAAAGGCATCAAGTTACAAACCCAAGTATATACACATGAACACTAAAAACTGATAACAGCTACAAACCCTTAAAATGCACTCATCAAAGTTTTAAAATCCTAATACTTAATTAGCCACTGTGGTACATACAAAGTGACAAATTTCGCCCTATATTTAGCTATATTTATCCTGTCCTGAATAAGGTCATATGTCTGTTATATCAGATCAAAAATCTGTGATCAGATACAGTATTGTTGATATTAATAAAGTCTGGATTCTCTTTTCTGTGTGCTGGCACAAAGCTATGTAGAAAAAGTAAGCGTGGTGTAATATGAGACATACATGGAACCATGTATACACATCTATGGTAATAGTGACAACATACAGTCACTGATTTCAGCCCAGCAAGCATGGGTCCAGGCTATTACCATACATATAAAAAGAATATTGCTGATGAGTGAGTGAGCACACACTTTTTGTGCTCTCTCCTTTCTCTCAAATTTGATGCGCTTCCAGCTTGATTCATGTGCCATATTTTATAT
>JXSR01S041569.1:32809-55457 GCA_000969725.1 Ophiothrix spiculata | reverse complement strand
AATTTGTTAAAACTTATTCCAAATTTTCAGTGTATTTATTTTGTTTCATTTAAGAACCCGTAAGGTGAATTTGGCCTTGGTCATTTAACATCTCTGACCATAACATATGTATAAGTAAGGATATTCAAATTAGATTTACTCGATATTATAATGTTATCGATAATATTCATGAATGATAAAAACTTTACTTACATCTTAAATGGCTCACAATTTTAAAACTGACCTTATAACATTATTAATACGAGTATAGTACGTTTGTATAATAGTAAGTTTATCTAAGGTCATGCATGCACATAATAGACCCTACTATCCACAAATTAATAACTTCCGTTATTGGGGAGAAACTCTCCTTATCAGCTAGAGGTAACGAGTTGTTAAATTCGACCCCTATGTATCGAAATATTTTTTGTTTTTCTTCTATCGTCGATATTGTCCCCTAGGGTTGTAATTTGGTTTATTTACATATTTAATGGAAAATTAGATTTTCTTTTATCCGTAATCCAAGCGGTTAACCAATGTTTTATCGATGAAAACTAACTTCATTCCCGATTCATTGAATTGAATTAATATATAATTTTAGAAAATAAACCCATACCCTAAGATCATTTTGTAAAACAAAATTGTACTTTTTGACATTTCAAGGATTTTACCGCCATTTTCTTCAACGTTTTGTCGTTAAATTCAACCCTACATTTCTAAATATATGGTTCTTCTTCTATTACCGGTGTGAAAATAATCTTAGTCCCCTTGAATTGTAGTCCACCTTCCATAGACCATAACGGAGTAAAGCGTGAAACTAATGTTGCTTGCGAATTGTAAGCCTATACTTTACTGTACAACCCGGACAATAAGAACGGGGGACTTACATTTCTGCTACATCGGCATTGCTCCCTAGAGTTGAAATCCTGAATAAACAAGGGTTTATAATAACTGGAAGTTATTTAAACTATAATAAAAATAATCGATAAAATAAGAATTGCAAGTTATAAGACGTACATGACTATTTATAGAAATTGGAAATTAATGCGCTATAAACGAATAAGACAAAGACAATATCTTATAACATGAAATTATAAAAAAAGATAAACGAAGATTTAAAATTACAAAACTCGAAGTAACCAATAAAATAAAGATTGAAAAACTTACAAGTTATACAAATATTAAGACAGACGAGACTAAATCATAGGACTTGGAAATTAGTGTGCATGGAATTCATATCTTATTTACAGTGACGCTATAGCGCATATATCGAATTAATTACTTCCTCGATTACCCCCAAAGTATGTCAATGATGGTGTTGAGATCTCAGTATAAAGGCGGTGTCACACATCACCGTATTGACGAAAACGTACGAATAACGTACACTGTTTAACTGTACGGTGATGTTCGTTATGCATTGAGTACGTTAAGTACGTTGTCTTGTTTAGAGAAATATTATAATGAAACTTGCAAACTGGAAAGTGTGAAGAGGTATTTTTTTCAAGTGGGGATTTACCTTGGCGATTGTCTCTGTGCCTACTCGTACGTTACTAATTTGTTTTGTACGTTCCTCATACTTAATTTATTCGTTTAGTACGGAACACGTCCGGTTCTCATTCGGCGTTGTTCAGTGAGACAAGACAACATTTCCGCTTCTTATCCGCAAGTCGTACGGTCATTTTACGGTCTATTCGTTTAATGTTCGTCAGTCAATATTGTATGGATTTCTTCACCGTATATAATCTCTCGCCACCGTATAGCCTGAACTTTGTACGTTATTCATACGTTTTGGCTCAATACGGTGATGTGTGACAACGCCTTAAAGGTGGTGTCACACATCACCGTATTGAGCTAAAACGTATGAATAACGTACAAAGTTTATGCTATACGGTAACGAGAAGCATTATACGGTGAAGAAATCCATACAATAAACGTATTGATTAACGACCATGAAACGATGACCGTACGACTTGCGGATAAGAAGCGGAAAAGTTGTCTCGTCTCACTGAACAACGCCGAATGAGAACAGGTCATGTGCCATACTAAACGAATAGATTAAGTATGAGGAACGTACAAAACGAATAAGTAACGTACGAGTAGTCACAGAGACAATACCCAAGGTAGATCCCCACTTGAAAATCAACGTCTTCAAACTTTCCGGTTCGCATGTTTCAATATAATAATTCTCCGGTGCACAAAACTACTCTATGACAAAACCCCGGGGCGGAGGTAACTGATATTTGTGTCTGTAAACCACCCGAGATCCGCTGGTTCCAAAGGTGGCCCTATGTGAGACCAAATATTTGCAAAAATTGGTGAAATCATACCCTATCTGAGACCATAAATCTACTATTATATCCGTTCGAATGGATACCCTATCCGAGCCCATACCTGTTCGAATGAATATCCTATCTGGGATATACATTCATTCCAGTTTTATTTCCACGTTTCTCAAGTTACAATCATAAGTTATCATAAAACAATTCTCAAAAATGCATGAATATTATATATACAATTAAACTTAACAGCTAAATCTTATACAAATGATATAAGACACATTTAGTAGAATATAAAAAGACAATATTATTATACAATATAAACTTGATCTATATACTAGTAGTATTATAATAATGTGAATGCTCTAGTAGTTAGCTGAAGTTGAGAATCGAATGTGTAGGCTATGCTAAAAGCAAAATTGAAACATGGTGGGGAGGCCAATAAACTCCTAAGAGATTTTAGTCTGGCCCCACCAATGAGACTATCAACATAAGCTTAATGGAATGAAATAAAAATTAATTAAGTTCGGACGAAGTAATTATTACAAGAACTGTCACTGTACAGGGTGTGCCAATAAAAACGCAAGATTTGAAAACAATAATATTAAAAATATAAGCAGGCCTTTTTCACATCAAAACATTAATGATATTAAAATAGAGCTTCTTCTCTCCTTCATTATGTCCTTTGTTTCATCCAATTCGGATATTCCTGTCCGGAGATACAGCATTTTAAAAATGGTGCACAAATTTCAATCTGGTCCGATTTGTGGTCAACGGATGAAGTATGTTAACCTAGGATGATATGCATCCAAGACATTAGCCCCTATCAATTTAAATCTGCTAAACTAATTTTACAATTATTTGTGGCTCAAAGATATTATTGATCAATTATTTTCATTGAAAACAAAACAGATGATCGATTTGAGGAAAGAATTATAAGCAATTATGAAATTAAGTTTTAGCAGTCTAAGCTTTGCTGGTTTTACTTGTGGTACTTCAGTCAGTGTCAGCTCTAAAATAAAACAAATAATTCAAGGGCTTTCGTATTAACCTTTTATCATAAAAATGAATAGATAAAATGCGAGACTCTATGGCAGTAGGTACAATTGTAATTGTTTGGGAAATTTACATTGCGTATCAATATAAATTTTACAATCAAGGTCCACTTCATGCCAGATATTCAGATGCGAACTTAGGCCTACATTCTGGTTTGGGGAAACTTTGAACATGAAATTTTGGATAGAAAACAATTGAAATCGTTATTTCTGGCAATTGTAAAAGTTATTCTGACATCCTTTTTGGCTTGATTGGATACTTTCAATGAGCTTTTGATATAACACTAAACAAAAAATGCAAGTAAGTGAAAAAAGTTTTCATCAGGAGATAAAGTAACTTGTCATTTAATGTTTTGACAGCCACCTACTTTTGGTTATTGATCATGGAAATCGGACCAACCCAATTTTTAAGGGCTTCACAGAACTTGTAATGACTTCAGAATTAAACGCTCAAAGTTTACAAAACAAAATGCTATTTGAAGCTGAGATTATGTACAATAACATTTGATAATTGTTTTTATTACATGTAGCCTTATTCTCTCAGAAAAAAATCAAAAAAAATCTTGCGTTTTTATTGGCACACCCTGTACACCATTTGAACACTTTTAAGAATTGTTTCTATGTGTTTTAAACACCTTTATTGACAATTTAAGGCACCATGCATTGTCAATAATTCAACAGTTCTCTCTAAGTTTGATACCCTACCAGGGACTTAAAATACAAATTTGATACCCTATGTGAGACTTGCAGAGTACCAGGTCGATGTTGATACCCTACGGTATATTGCAAGTCTCGAGACCTGTTAACCGGTCAGAATGCCCAATACTTCCCGGGGACAAAATACATGATATTATAGCAATATTTAACGTAGTTACTGAGGTGCCTTAAATTGTCAATAAAGCTGCTTCAAATACCCGGAAACACTTCTTAAACTTGTTCAAGTGGTGTACACTTACATTTAACTCAATTTCTTGTAATACCTACTTGCGATAGGTATTCATCTGAACATGTATTGTCCCGGATAGGGTTTCCATTCAAGCAGATATGGTAGATTTATGGTCTCAGATAGAGTATCATTTCACTCATTTTTTGCCAATTTTAGTCTCACATACGGTAACCTTCGGAATCGGAAGAACTCGGGTGGTTACCCGAGCACAAATATCAGTTACCCTCCCCTGGAAATGTAGTTTTCAAATCAAAAACTGAATTGAATTATAGAGAATTATATGATTTGCATTTGTGTATTGATTCGTTATCCGTCCGGTGGGAATTCGGTTTGTGAACGTTTCATACGGTATCTATTCGTTAGACATACGGTTTGAGCTCGATATGTATACAGTCACTGCGTTTTATATTCGGTATGCATACGGTTTATGCGTCTCATGTTCGTTAATGATATGTTGAATCCCTAGTTCATTGCACATGACGGATGCACACCGTACAATAACGATTGCATAACGTATGAGTAGCGGACGATTAGCGTACAAAACTTACAAACTCCGTCCATCAACCGTACACACACCGTCCTGAGAGTTTTGACCTTGCCCAAAACATGACAACGTACTCAACGTACGCAAAACGGATTCCCACCAGATGGATAACGGATTGAACGTGTTTCTACCGAATGCATAACGAACATCACCGTACAGTCAAAACAGTGTACGTCATTCGTACGTTTTCGTCTATACGGTGATGTGTGACACCGCCTTAAGGCTCTGTCACACATCACCGTATAGAGCAAAACGTACGCCTAACGTACTTAATCCCACTATTGTTCTGTTTTATGCATTGTTGTTCGTCATGTGTTCGTTACAAGTACGTTCAATACGTTATCCATACGGTCTGTCCGTTATGTATACGTTTAATTCGTTGTTCATACGGTGGTGGTCCGTTTAGCACACGTTCAATATGTGAAACTTTTGTACGTTATTCATACGTTTTGGTCTATACGGTGATGTATGACAGAGCCTTTAAGGCTGTGTCACACATCACCGTACCGTGCGAATAACGTACTAATCACGTACACTGTTTGGTAATCGATATACATGTACTTCAATGACCAAACCAGTGTACGTTATTAGTTCGTTATTCGTACGTTTCATGATGTGTGACAGAGCCTTTAAAGGCGGTGTCTCACATCACAGCCAAAACGTATGAATAACGTACAAAGTTCAGGCTATACGGTGGTGAGAGATTTTATACGGTGAAGAAATCCATACAATTGAACGTATTGACTGACGAACATGAAACGAATAGACCGTACAATGACCGTACGACTTGCGGATAAGAAGCGGTAAAATTGTCTCGTCTCACTGAACAACGCCGAATGAGAATCGGACGTGTTCCGTACTAAACGAATAAATTAAGTATGAGGAACGTACAAAACAAATTAGTAACGTACGAATAGGCACAGAGACACTCGCCAAGGTAAATCCCCACTTGAAAATAATACCTCTTCACACTTTCCGGTTTGCAAATTTCATTATAATATTTCGCTAGTGCTGAGAGTTTTGACCCTGCTCAAAACAAGACAACGTACTTAACGTACTCAAAACGCACTCACACTGGATGGATAACGAATTGAACGTGTTTCTACCGAATGCATAACGAACATCACCGTACAGTAAAACAGTGTACGTTATTCGTACGTTTTCGTCAATACGGTGATGTGTGACACCGCCTTAAGGCTCTGTCACACATCACCGTACCGTACGAATAACGTACTAATAACGTACACTGTTTGGTAATTGATATACATGTATTTCAATGACCAAACCAGTGTACGTTATTAGTTCGTTACTCGTACGTTTCGTGATGTGTGACAGAGCCTTTAAAGACGGTGTCACACATAACCGTATAGAGCTAAAACGTATGAATAACGAACAAAGTTTAGGCTATACGGTGGCGAAAAAGATTATACGGTGAAGAAATCCATACAATAAACGTATTGATTAATGAACATGAAACGAATAGACCGTACGATGACGTACGACTTGCGGATAAGAAGCGGAAAAGTTGTCTTGTCTCACTGAACAACGCCAAATGAGATCCGGACGTGTGCTGTACTAAACGAATACATTAAGTATGAGGAATGTACTAAACGAATAAATAACGTACGAGACAATCGCCAAGGTAGATCCCCACTTGAAAATCAACCTCTTCAAACGTTCCGGTTCGCAGGAAGGAGAGCTTCTTTATGATTGCTGGACTATAGATCGTCGTTAGAGTTTGCCTGGAACGCTTTGGAATTATTGCCAAGTGGATTTTGGGACTTGTGATTATAACTTTGTGCCTCGGATTAATAATCTTATTTGAAATATCCTAGGATCGCGCGGATTTCGAAGTGATATCTCAGATATATAAGTGAACAAGTGTGTAAAGAACTTAATTGATAATTATTAACTGTGCTAAAAGAAAGTATCTGCATTAAAAGTTTTTGTAAAGTATTCCAAATTTCATGGTATTTATTTTGTTTTATTTAAGAAGACGTAAATTGTGATTTTGGATTTGGTCATTTAAAATCTTTGACCGTAACAAAACGAAAAGGATCGGGAGCATCTGAATATAGACCTTTCAAATGGGTAGCTTTGCAAATTCATATGTAATATGATACTATATCATTCCCCGTGTAAATGGTTACATTTACGCTTCGACAAATTTCAAAAGCATGAAAGATGATCGATTTATCATGATGCTTTGATTTTGCCGGGTTCTTTCAAATTTCAACCAATGAAACATCTGACATGAGCGAATTTTCTACAGTGATTTGAATTTGATTTAACTTGATAGTATAGTTTTCTGGAAACAACATAAAACAGACAGACACTTTTTAACTTCAAACATTATTAATAACAGAATTTTATTTTGACATGGTAAAGTAGTAAAGTGGATATGATTATCTTTATGTGCATATAGCGCAATGCACAGGTTTTATAATAGTTTGGGTGGAATATCAGGAGGGTTGGTGGAATTTCTAAATTTTTTAACGCTACTATACCATTTTGCCAGTGATAGACAAGTGCGTCAATATTGTTGAATTAAATTTTAACTATGTCTCACGATTTACTTGATGCGGTTTGGTGGCCTGCGACCGACATCCACCGGTCTTCGATGCCAACTGGTGTTGTCACTTATCTGGAGACGTCACGTGACCTGACCCGGAAGGGTCAGAGTCACGTGAAATGAGCTTGTCGTAAATGATGGTAGATAGTGTCGTCCCTTGTCCCGGTTTAAGTCACTTTTGGTTTTCTTTATTTGTATTGCCTCCTTCATGCCACGCCGAAACCAAAAAAAGACGACCGCAGGTGGATACCTGCAGCCTACTCATGAGGTGGAAAACCGCATGATTTTACAATATTAAAACAAATTTGGTAAAAACACTGAGAAGTATATTAGTACACCTGTTAAGACTCCCATGCAGGACCTATTGTGCACTTTTTGATAAAAGCATGAAACTTTGCAGACAGCTAGTATATACCCCAAGGATCATTTTTAGACCCAGACCCAACAATAATTTGACCTCTGGTGACCTTTAGAGGTCATTGACCTTTTTAGCTAAAAAAACATATTTTGGTACTTTTTCTATGCAATTACTTGCATAGAGTCACTTGTAAAACATTTTTCGTTCAAAGTTGTTAAGTGAAAATGGCATCAGGCACTGTGTGAATTATATTTAACTCAAAATTAGTGCATATGCATGTTTCATATTCAAAATGGCCGCCAAAATAGCACCACAATGGCTGTTAAAAGGTTATTTTAGTTGAATTGATCAAAACAGCTTCAAAAATGTCGAATATCATAAATGTTCAAGAGAAAATATCATTTAAGGTTACAAAATTCAAAATGGCGCCCATTATGAAATTCAAAATGGCTGCCAAAATATGTTATTATGCATAACAATTAAATAAATCGAATTAAAACCAGCATTATAAACACATGTTTGATGTAATCCATGGAAAATAGTTTTGAGGGTCTTTTTGAAAACATTCCTTCCATAATTTGGGTAGTTAACATGTTTGAAATCAATTAAAATGTCCGTACAGAGATCCAAAATGGCCGCCAAACACGTTTTAAAGCATAAAAAACAAATAAGTCGACTTTTAATCAGCATTAAAAGCAATAATGATCACACCAATTAATGAAACGTGCTTTTTAGGGTCACAATTGAAACACGTCTCCACCAATTAGGTACTTAATATGCTTCAAATTCAAAATGGTACCCAAACAGTTCTCGCTAGCTCAGTCGGTTAGTTCTCGGACTATTAAACATAAGATATCGATCGTTCCGCGTTTGAGTCCAGCCGGGAGCTGAGTGTGCGAAAACTGTATACTATATTCTATGAGGATGTAAATTGCTCAAGCTAGAGTTGCGCCAATATGTAGGACGCAGTAATCCCTTTGGCCCCAGGGAGTCCAGGTAGTGATTTAAACCCAATGATTAGAACTGCTCTGTAAAGTGTGATGAAGCCGTAAGGAATTACAAGTCAGGGGGACCGCGTAGTGCAATATAAATCACCTGCAATTTATTTTTATTCTATTTTAAACAGATGTCCGAAATGGCTGCCAAAACGTGTTTTTACGTACAAAAAAATCAAATAAATTAACTTTAAATCAGCATTTAAAACACTAAGGTCCGTATTCAAGAAAGGTGTTTACCTAAATCAAGGTTTTATTTCTCGTCAACAGCACGACTCATTGAACTTTTCTGCTTGAAAGCTGCAACGATGCGTATCATTCCTGGACAGTTTATGCTCAGTTAAACAATGATTTAGCTAAACATCTTTCTGGAATACGGGCCGAAATGTTTGAAATAATTAATGGAAAATGGCTTTAAGAGATACAATGGAAACATTTTTTTCTTGATAAGGTGCTTAACTTGTTTCATATCCATAATGGCGCCTGTAAAGAGTTCCAATATGGCCCCAAAAATATGTTTTATGCGTAAAAATCAAAACAAAATTTCCTAATTCAGCATTAAAAACATTAAATATTCAAAATAATCAATGGAAAAATGTTTTGGAGGTCTCAATGGAAACATTCCTTAAAAATTTGGAGGGTTAACATGTTTCAAATTCATAAAAGCACTCATATAGAGTTAAAAAATGGCTGCAAAAATATGTCTTTATGCATAAAAATCAAACATAAATTTTCTTTTTTCAGCATAAAAAACATAAAATGTTTGAAATTGTCAATGTAAAAATATCTTTGAGGGTCACAATAGAAACACTCCTCCAAAATTTTGGTGGTTAACATGCTTCAAATTCATAATATTACTCATATAGAGATCCAAAATGGCAACCAAAATATGTTTTAATGCATAAAAGGCGAATAAATCACCTTAAAATCAGCATCAAAACAAAGTAATCAATGAAAAACATCTTTGCAGGTCACATTGGGAATGTTCCTCTACAACTTAATGTGGTTAACATGTTTCAAAACCAAGATCGTGGCCCTACAGATATCCAAAATCTGCTAAATTACTATTTTATGCACACACATACACACCCTCCAAACAAACACACACACCACCACCACACAAAGAATAAATTTGACTTAAAATCAGCAGTAAAAGCACTAAATACTTGAAATAATCAATGGGAAATAGCTTCAGGGGATACAATGGAAAATCAAATAAATTCTCCCCAATTTAGGTGGTCAACATGTTTGAAATCCATAATGGTGCCCATACAGAGTTCCAAAATGGCCGCCAAAATACTTCATGCATAAAAATAAAATATAAATTTACTTTAATCAGCATTAAAAACATTAAATGTTCAAAATAAACAAACGGGGGAAAATGGAAATAACAACATTATTTGAGGGTCAGAATGGAAATATTCCTACCAAAGTTTAGTGGTTAACATGCATTAACTTGGAATCAAAATTTGTAAATGCTAAAATTGTTGATGGAAAATGGCTTTGATGGTTATAACTGAAACATATTTATACCCAATTTAGGTGGTTCACATGTTTCAAATTCAAAACTATTGCACACAAACAGAAACCAATATAATTTTCAATATTTTGTTTCTATGAAAAAACAATGTTGAAGTGACATAAAAAACAGCATCAATATCACTAAATGTTTAAAATAATCAATGCAAAATAGGTTTGCGGGTTACAATAAAAGCATTTCTTCCCAATTATTTTGTAGTTCCTTTAAATGTTTAAAGTCAAGCTTGCCAGTGCCCTTGATGAAAGCCAAAAAAGCTACAAGAATACCATAATCTTAAAAAAATATTTGGTAACAATTTCTGTTCTCATTTTTGGAATCCTCTTGAAAATAGAACCTAATAATAGCACAATTTGGCGAAGAATGTCTCTGTTTACTCCTTGTTCAACAAGGGGGATGCAACACTTAATGACTTACTTTGCCTCATAAGTTCGTTCTTACGCTTATTTAAGCGAAATAAATTCGGCCCTACGACCTTCAGGGAGTTATAGTGTCCATTCCATTGCTTGATTTTAAGGGTTTTTATTAGCACAAATGCAAGAAAAAAATGTGTTCTGTGCAAGTAAAATTTTACCAGGGTATCATTGAGTGCAATTTGAAATTATTTTACCCTATTTCTAAACATGCTAAAGAAAATTCTCATCTCTGCAAGTAACTTGAAATGTCAACATCGAGCACTGGCTCCGTTCAAAGTTCTCAGATCCGGGTGGATGGATGTGGATCTGTGGTTTTAAGAATGCAATTTCTAACCATTTTATGGCAGATATTCATTTTAAATATGCCATTAAGGTAAAACTAGTAATATTTTACATTATCTAGTAAAAACTGTGTGAAGATTGGATACACATACAATTTTAATTTTTGCCTATATTTTCCAAACATGTCGATTTTCCAGATTTCTGTAATTATGACGGCATAGTGATGTCATACATTAATGTATAACCTTGATTTTGGTATCAATGGAAAAGAAGCAATCAATACCTATCCATTAGTACCTCATATAGTGGTGTGGGGCATTGCTATAAAACAAGAGGGGGTCGAAACAAGGTCAAAACCATTTCGGGGACGTAATACTGATTTATAGTAATTTATTTGACTTTTTGTACATAAAAACATGTTTTGGCAGCTATTTTGGACATCTGTATGGGTGCCATTTTGAATTTAAAGCATGTTAAGAACCTAATTTGTGGAGACGTGTTTAAATTGTGACCCTCAAAGGCATGTTTCACTAACTGGTGTGAGCATTATTGCTTTTAATGCCGATTAAAAGTTGACTTATTTGATTTTTATGCATTGAAACGTATTTTGACGGCCATTTTGGATCTCTGTACAGACACTTTAATTGATATGAAACATGTTAAGCACCCAAATTAGGAAGAAATGTGTCCAAGAAGACCATCGAAACCATTTTCCATGGATTACATCAAGCATGTCTTTAATGTTGGTTTTAATTCAATTTATTTAATTTTTATGCATAAAAATATAATTTGGTGGCCATTTTGAATTTCAAAATGGGCGCCATTTTGAATTTGAAACATATTAAAGATATAACTAGGGGACAAATGTAATGTTTTGTAACCTTTAATGATATTTTCTGTTGAACATTTATGATATTCGACATTTTTAAAGCTGTTTTTGATCAATTTAACTAAAATAACCTTTTTAACAGCCATTTTGGTGCTATTTTGGCGACCATTTTGAATATGAAACATGCATATGCATTAATTTTGAGTTAATATAATTCATACAGTGCCTGATGCCATTTTCACGAAACGACTTTGAACGAAAAATGTTTTACAAGTGACTCTATGCAAGTAATTGCATAGAAAAAGTACCAAAACTATGGTATTTTTAGCTAAAAAGGTCAATGACCTCTAAAGGTCACCAGAGGTCAAATTATTTTTGGATCTGGGTCTAAAAATGATCCTTGGGGTATGTACTAGCTGTATGCAAAGTTTCATGCTTTTATCAAAAAGTGCACAATACTTATGCTTAGCAGGTGTACTATACATCAATCAATCATGTTAAAACACTGATGAGCTGCGGACACTGGCAAGAACGCGTTTGAAAATTTCAGGAAAATAAACATCAATTACAAAAGTGCATCTTGAATAAATGAGTCTTCAATTTGGTCTTGAATGCATTGACTGTAGCAGCATGGCGAATATCCTTTGACAGTTTGATCCACATATCAGCTTCTGCAAAGGCAAAAGTCTGATCTCCGTATGTCTTAGTGCGAGCGCGCGGAACTGTCAGTCTGCATTCGGACGAAGACCTCAAGGATCTAGATGGCACGTGTACAGTTATCAGATCTGCGATAAAAATGGGTGAGAGCCCATGAATAGTCTTGTATGTGAGCAAGAGGACTTTGTAAATTGCACGTTGTTTAACTGGCAACCAATGAAGTGATTCTAGTAGGGGAGTGATGTGTTGACGACGAGAAGCGCGAAGGACTAGTCGGGCTGCGGTGTTTTGAACACGTTGTATCTTTGATAACACACTATCATGTAATCCAAAGATCAAGGAATTACATCTAATTTGGTTGTAACAAATGCATGCAAAAGCCTTTCTGTCGAATCCTGATTCAGATAGTGTCGAATCTGTCCAATTTTCCGAAAACCCGCATAAGCTCCTCTACAGACGGAAGTCACATGCTGTGTCATTTCCATATGACTATCCATGACGGCACCAAGATTTCCTACCTTAGACGATGGTTTAATGATTGTGTCACCAATTTGGAGTTCTGGTGACCACGAGGACTTTGAGAACTTCGATGAAAAGTGCATAAGTTCAGTCTTACTGTCATTTAAGGCAAGCATATTTTGTTTGCACCATGATCTTATATCGGCAATACATGCTTCCATTTTTCTCACCGCCAAATCAGGATGATCAGGATGGAAAGTAACAAGCAGCTGCGTGTCATCAGCATAGACAATACACTGAATTCCATGGGAGGCAATGATATCTTGCATTGGAGCACTGAACAAAATTAATGTGATTGGTCCAGCCACCGATCATTGAGGTACACCATACTTCACATTTATTGGATCAGAAGTCGCGTTACTGATTGCAACAGATTGAGTGCGGCCAGAAAAATAAGATGAGCACCACCGAAGTGCTTTAAGACCTTTGATTCCATAGCATACCGCCAGGCGACTGAGTAATTGGTTATGATCAAGAGTATCAAAGGCTGCACTAAAATCAAGCAACACAAGCAAAGCCTCTTTATGCACGTCAGCAGCAGTAAGAATGTCATTTTGTATTCTCAACAACGCAGTCTCAACACTGTGATTTGGTCTATAAGCTGATTGCATTGGCCCGCGGAGACTATTTTCAGGTAGATACTCTTGCAGTTGATTTACAGCCATGCGTTCAATCATTTTACCTAGAAATGCTAGATTTGAAATTGGCCGATAGTGGGATAGCTCGTCAGTGTCAAGACCATGCCTTTTCAGTAATGGAATGATACGTGCATGTTTAAGACTGTCTGGGAATACACCAGATCCCAATGATAAATTAAAAATTCTAGTTATGTGTGGAAGAGTGTCATTTAGGCATAGTTTGAACAAATCGCGATAAAGCGGATCCAATGGGCATTAAGATAACGGTAACAGATTTTATAGCTTTCAACACATCTTCATCAGACACCTCTGCAAAATTATTAAAAGACGAATTGCAAGATTCAGTCTCTGGTACAGTGAGAGGATCGAGTTTCATGGCCTCTAGACGATCGCGTAAGTTTTCAATTTTTTCACTGAAATACTTCGCAAAGGAATCTGCAAGATCTTTCGGGTTATCATGGGTTGGGAGTGTGTCAGTAGTTCTCGGCGACGACAACTTGTTAACAACACGAAACAGGTCCTGTTGATTGGATTCGGACACTTTCTTGCTATTGGCCTATTGCATGGTTTCGCCATTTTGGGGAGAGCCTCGACCTGGCATGCGAGACGAATGGGAACCACTGAGCTATATGATGGGAACTTACATAATATTACGATTAACAGTTCGATTCCCTCAAAAACCACTGACCTTGCATGAAGTGAATACATCATTATGTAACATATCAGTTTAATTGACTGTCAGATCGAGGCTCTCCCCGCAAATGGCGGACCGTGCAAGTAGTGAATGGTATTCAGTCTTGGCGTTAACAAGTTGTGCTCTATAGATCTCACATTGTTCTTTATAGCACTCTTTATCCACCGTGAGACCAGACTTACGCCATTTGCGTTCCCGGCGACGGCGCTCCTGTTTATGGACACGAAGAGATTTCGCATACCAGGGGGCGTGAGGCCGAAGAATAATGGATCTTTCGGTCAGGGGAGCATGATTGTCAAGAATCTTTGTCAATGTTGTATGGAATTCATTGACAATATCATTCAGATCTGTGTTTGAAGACAATGGATCGAGAGATGATTTCACATCATTGCAAAACTTAGAAGGATCTATTCTGCGGAGAGAACGGGAAATAACACGTTTTACACTGGGTCCAGGGCGTCTGGTGTTAACAAAACACTTTAACGGCAAAATGATCAGATGGAAGGTCATTATGCACGGATGTTTTAGACACAAGGTTTGAGTCCGCACGCGATATCATAAGATCAAGGATGTGATTTTTCTTATGAGTTGGTTCAGTTATGTGCATATCCAAGATGTTGAGAAATTTGGATGTTTCGCTATCTTCAGGCTCATCAACGTGTATGTTGAAGTCCCCTGTGATCAACAGATTATTTGATCCAACTGTCAATGTCTCTAAGTATGATGACAGTTCTTCAAAGAAGAGTTTCGAAGGAATTCTGTGATCAGAACTTGATGGTGGTCGGTAAACCATGACCAGTTCAAATGAACGTGAGGTTGATGTAATCACCATGTCCATGCATTCCATGGACTCAAAGTCACAAATGTCTTTCATGCGTACATTCAATCCATCACGAACAAGCACTCCTACTCCTCCTCCTTTGCGATACACACGGGGTAAATGGTGGAATTTATAATTGGGAAGAGTATTCTGAATGTCCGCCATAAAATGGTTGTCTCTAGTATCACCACATAGCCATGTTTCAGTTAATGCTACAATGTCCAGGTGGTTATTAATGACAAAGTCACAGAATACTGTGCATTTGTTCTTTGCTTTGATGGACCGGGCATTCCAGGTTGCAAATCGGATTCCCGCTTGAGTGTTCAAAGCATTTGCATTACATCTTGAAACGTGTATCAGATTGGTTTTTTTTTGGTGTTCATCAGTTCGAGTGCGCAAGGCGCATGCACTTTCTCCAACATAAGTAGCCGGGCAGGTGGCACAAGATAATTGATATACCACACCACATTGATCAAATTTATCAACAGGGTCCAGTGTGTCCTCTGGTCCTATGGAAATGAGCTTATAATGAGCAATGTGTATTCCAGATCTCGCGATCGATATTACAAAATCTTGGTTGCGAGATTTTTTTTACCACGTTAATTAAAAAAAATTGTGCACGGATTAAAACTGATTTTGACCTTAATAAAAGCACCAAATTATAAATTTCTTGTTATTGTAGTAAAGCAAATTTAATAAGCTTTCAAATGCAGAAAAAATGATGGAAATTGGATGAAAAATAAAAAAGATATGACCAATTTTCCTTTTCTTCCATTCCAATGGGATTTACACAGTTAGGGGGGGGGGGAGTAGGTTTTTTTTGAAGCAGATCTTTGAGATCAATTTACTTTACACGAAAACGATCATAACTAAATAAAAAATAGTGTCACTACAACCAAACTTGGAGGGTAGGTGTAGGATGACAATATGCAGGGCACTATTGAAGCGGATTGTTTATATGGTTGCCATGGCAACGAGGAATCGACCAATCAGGTAACTTTACTCCGTAATTCAAATTTACGACAACATTTCAAAAGTCAGCTTCCATAGTGCCCTAGACCCATCTTTTCATAAGACACTTGCCAAATTTTATGTTTATACAGCATTCAGTTTTTGAGTTATGATTGTTCTTAGTTTGGTAGTCTGCGATTTTTCGACTTTCGAGATAATGGCCTTTAAACATTAGCAAAAATAAAATTTTGAAAAAATAATAAATAAGAAACTCAGGCTCAGTGGCGGATTTAAGGAAAAGGGCCCTGTCAGCAACTTTAGATGGGGCCCTTTTTCAAACAAAAAATGGTCGCAGGAGAAAATTTGCAATTTTTTGTTATGCGCGCGTAGCGCGCGAAAAAACAGTTAAATCTTCTAATTTCAGCTAAATATTGCATAAAAATCTTTTAATTCACGCAAAAAATTGTCAATTTTGACTAAAAATTTATAAAGTAGGCCTTATTATCTTGAACTTCGCGCCAAGCGCACAATTTTTTTGCCGTTTACGTTTTAATTAAACAATGGGTAATTGAGTAAAATTTGTGTCAGTGACTGAAGGTGTGGAACAATTCGAAGTGTAACTTAAGATTTGTGACGGGGGAAAGTACCTCATTCCCCCACCTCCCCCGGCGCAGCCTTGTTCCTGACTGGTAAAATTAATCCCATGAAAATTTTCTTGAGTCCAATTTGGGGAAAATTCTGTGCATGGCAGTATTGTTTTTCTTTCCCTTTTTAAAAATATATTTGGGGCTTTAATGCAACATTTTATATTTTCGGGGCCTGAAAGCAACTATTATAAGGGGGTCAGGAACTGGTGACTGCCGACTCTTAAATGAGGCCTCTTTGATCTTTGATTTTCCATTACTAGTATAGCCCACCGAAATTCACGTAGACCTCATCTTCGTGAGCAAAATTTAGGTTACCCGCCATGCTGATAAAAAATTGTTTGTATGGGACTCTGTGGGGCCTAGTGTCATTCACAGGCCCATGATGGTGTGGAAGAACGCTGGCGTCTCTATTAAATTGTGAATACAAACTCAGTGACCGATACTTTTTTATTCTTCCCTCTTTTTCTTTTCTTTCTTTTCCCTTCCTTTCTTTTCTTTCTTTCCCCCCCTTTTTTTTTTGCTGGGGGGGGGGCCCTGAGGGCAATTTTTTAGGGGGGGGGGGCCGGTCAGCAATTGCTGACTTTGCTGACTGTTAAATCCGCCACTAAGTAACTATTATACTTTGAAAGATAATAAATTAACACACATTTTGAGCACATTTTGGTCAAAATCGGGTTTAATTGAGCGGAGTTATGGATTTTTTTAAAAAAAACACGTTTAAATATAGCCGAGTGAGATAAAATAAAGAAATACATAAGAAAATGACAAACTTCGAAATTTTGCTTGCATATGAGTCACATTGCATTATCTTGATAAAATAATTGATTTATTTTATAGGAAAATGTAATTATTTTATTAAAATGTAATTTTAATGAAAATCTTCAAAATTACAGGGTGAGCGTCTTCTGTATACAAATGTATAGGAAAAGCGTCCAGAAATTTGTGACATCCGTTCTTAAAATTGCCATAACTTTAGAAACGAATGTCCGTTTGAAATCAAATAAAAACCATTATAAAGTAGAGATTCTGTAGTTTTTCCTTGTGCAAATATCTCATTTTTCAGATCTGATCTCAAAGATCTATTTTCAAACCCCCCTACCCCCCCCCCTTAAGCAAGATATTACATACAACAATTACGGGTTATGGCCAGTACCGGATTTATAATTGGGCCCGGTGGGCTCGGGCCCAGGGCCCGAGGTCAAGAGGGGCCCTCGAGCATGAGAGAAAAAAAAAAAAAAAAGGAAGAAAAGAAAAAGGGGGAAAAAGGAAGAAAAAATGAATAATGGGTGGGATTTTTTGTAACCCCCCTCCCCAACTCGGGGGGGGGGGGGGTCAAATATCTAACATATTTTTGACGGTAGCAGTCACAGCCACTTAAAAATCATTGGTATGGGTGTGTATGGGGCCCTCAGTTTAGGCCTGGCCGAGGGCCCTTGGAAAGGTAAATCCGGCACTGGCATTATGATAAAAGCTAAGAAGTACTTATAAAATTGGTCATATCTTTTTTTATTTTTCATCCGATTTCTATAGTTTTTTCCCTGCATTTGCAGCTTATTTAATCTGCTTTACTACATTAACAAATAATTATAATTTGGTGCTTTTATCAAGGTCAAAATCAGTTTTAATCCGTGCACAATTTATTTTGATTCACGTGGTATTAACGTGACCTGCCAATAAAGCTGACTTTGAATGCAAATGCAAATTGGTAACGTGGGTATGAAAATTTGGAGTTTTTCTTCTATAATGTGAGTGATTTTTTTGCTATTGGTAAAAAATGATGCATTATATGGTATTTTCTATAAAAATCAACGATTTTGAGCCTTTTTAAACATACGAATTTGAACCCCTACATCAATCTTGTTTTAGAAGATAAAAAGACGTCAGTTTGGTCGATTCCGCTAGCAAAAATATGAAAACTCAGATTGATGAAATTTGGAAAATATATTTTGCATACAAGACTTTAAAATTGAAGATAAAACAAGAAGAAATAAATACGCTGATGTGGTGTATGAAAGGTACCTAATATCGGCTCTACATACTTGCCTGCGATTTTTATTGCGAGCAGCGTGCATGTGACTCAGACCTTGCGAATTTGAATGGCTCGCCCTCGCTGTGTTGAAAAAAAAATTGCATTTCATGTTAAAATAAGGAATCTGACATGTGTTTTTTTGACTGAAAAGTAACCATTTGGGTTCTTTTATATAAATTATGTCAAAAATTCGAGAATTTCAGTCGTGACAGTGAATAATTGAAGAAAAATCAACACGCCACGGCAAAAAAAAATAGAAATTTACGAAACGACTATGATATGGACTCGAACCCACGATCTCCAGATTCGGAGTCTCATGCAATACCGTTGAGCTACGCGACTGCTTGCTGTCGACCGGACATATTCTAAATAAATACTGCCTCCTAAACTTAATTGGTTACGCATGCGCACTGATCATCATTTCCAGAAAATTTGAGTGTCTGTGGACTCACAAGAGTAGGCCCCCTAATCATCTACATCAAATCTGTTTTATCAATATTTATCGTAAGAATTTCGGATGAATAAACACATAAAGGTTCAATCTTTGTTTTCGGCGGTTCAGTTGAAATATATGATACTGATAAGTATTAATTTTAGCTTAAATATCGAGACCCAATTTCATCGGTCTTGTTCAAAATAAATACTCCGTTAAATGTCTCGGTTTTGGACATACAGTATAAAAATTCAAACTTTTTAAAATTGTAAAATGGTTTTAAGGCTTTCTTTTATATGTTCTGCGTAAAATTTTCTGAAATTCAAACTTCTTTCAGTGATGTAAGTCGATTTTAAAATCTTGTACTCCGCCTTATGGATATTAATATCCACCGCCTATATAGCGATACTGCTAATTTTTCATGCATAAAAGAATATGAATCATTAGACATTCACGCGCGCTGATAACAGACTGGGTCCTTTGGCGCAACTAACAAAGATCTCAGTGTATTCTGTGGCTGGACATACACTTCCGGTCAAAAGTGTTTGCGCGGCTGTTACATCAGATATAATCGCCTTGTTTATATCAAATTATCCATTATTTTCGTTAAAATCCTGTTCGTGTACATGCTATATTTATTTAACATTAATAAATTAATCTCTCTTGCAATTTTTGACCTTCCGTAACCACTGAATATATATAATTTTCTAAACCTTGTCAAAACAAACGCACAGTAATTTATTAAGACATTATATTTATGTGCAAATGAAAGGAATTTGTTCCAGAATTTATGGTTCCCGGTAATCTATCTATGCATATTCTTTAAATCAAAGTTGTGCTTCCGAAACAAACAAAAACAACAGCTAGATATAGTTTTAAAAATAATCTTGTTCATGCTTTTTAAACGTTTACATATATACAGAACCAATTCCTTTCATTTGGGCATAAACAAAAAGTCGTAATAAATTACTGCGCATTTGTCTAAAATTCCACGTCTAAAAGACGCGAAAATTTCCTATAGCTTTACATGGGGCAAAATAACTTATGAATAATTAAGTAGGTTCAGCTCTATGGGAATTTTACGTGTGGGTTTGATACGGTTTAGAATATTATAAATTTCAGTGGTTACGGAAGGTCAAAAAACGCAAGAAAAAATGATTTATTACTGTTAGATAAATAAAGCATGTACATGATCAGGATTTTTACGAAAATAATGGATAATTTGACAAAAACAAGGCGATTATGTCTGATGTAACAGCCGCGCAAACACTTTTGTCCGGGATTGTACGTGCTGATGTTATGTGATGTCAGAGTCTCTGACGATGTTCAGTAACTCCTTCTATGTATGGAATCCCGACAATTTACCCAAATGTAACCCCTTTTTATCCAGAAATCTCAAAAAAGGCTCTGTTACGCATTTTTATAGATCCTTGAGAACCAATTAGTAAAAAAAAAACCTTTCAAAAAATAAATTTAGGTATTGAAATATGCCGATAAAAACCCAAGATGGCAGCCATTTTTATGCAATTTTTTCCCCGATGAATTTGCATTGCCATAGGTATCAACATACTACCATATGAAAAAATTGGCATGTAAAATTTAAAAAAAATCATTTTCAAGGTAGCCCATCACCGGTAAGACGCGACATCGATTTTGAGATTTCCTGTTCGAGGTTATGTCGAATTTTATCGTGAAATGCATATAAATATATCAAACAACAAATGATTAATGCATGACTGCTGGCATAGAATAATTTTTGCGAAGAAATGTCAAAAAAATAATAATTTTGTGATTTATTGTGTCATGGTATCTGGCGAAGAACATAATTGAAATCAATGTAACAATATACCTTGCAAGGGGGAAGTCATCTCTGGACTTATTGGCCTATCGACTTCCTCCTCCATATGTGTAAGATAATTATGACAATATGAATATTATGTATTTGTTTGCCAAATAATTGATTATGGAAATAATAAACTTATGACTGATAAACTTATGATCAGTGGACATAATCATTTGTTTGGAACCAGATCGCACGTGTTGGGCTAAACAGTCCCTTTCAGTGAGCGATATTTAGTGTACATAAAGAGTAAAGTCTCTAGATTATACACAAGCCTTTATTAATGATTTTAGTGACAAGGACACGGTCAAAATGGAATCAACAGCTTACGACAAAAAATCTCATGCCTTTTTCGCGGAAACCGTATAGATTCATGTGGTTCCGTACACCGATTTCTTTCCGATTTTAGCAGATTAAATTACAAACACTAATGAAATAGTTATGTATTTTGTTTTATATTTATCACATTATTAAATTGTCTTGAGGACAATGACAATATAGTAAATAGCACGTCATTTTATCGTCAAATTTTCTGTTGTTAAAATCGCTCGCTAAAATCAATCCATTTTAATAAAATTATTCTTTTTGTACAAAAAAAATTGCTGTGACACTCCCTTAATCGCATATGTACTTTTTATTAAATTGAAGGGATAACATTATTGAAAAAACAAACCGTTTTTGTCAAAGATGTCGACTCAAATAGGCAAAATCTGAAAGTCGCGATATGAGGCTTTATAAGTTAAAACATCAAATTTTGACACTTTATTGAGGACTAATATGTCTAAAACCATTGTATGGTCACAACGGATATAAACAATAACGTTTTAAAACAGTTAATACTCACATCGGCACCTTTAAAGAAGAGATCTTCACAAATATGATAATATTATTTGTCGTTGACGCCCTGCCTGTGAAATGTAATACTGTGAATATGGCGGGTAGCTCAAATGCATTCAATAGAAATGTTACCATTTCCAATCACTTCATTTGTCCAAACAATAAGAATGCACCATTATCAGAAGGTTAATTACAATATTTAGTTGAATGGACTGCGATACGTCATCACGTTTTATGGGAAAGGTCATCAGTTCAAATCCTTTGTTTGGTATCAATTGATGAAAGCACGCAAGGTCTCTTTTATAAAGCACCGGGTATGCCGGGGTACTCATCTTTGAAAGTGATGGGTAAGCCACTAAAACTTGATTTCGTTTTAGTGGCTGTTTTTAATTACCCCACGTAGGACGGTGTTTCCGTAACCTGACCACTTGTTATGACCACTTATTCTGACCACTTAATCTGACTACTTGTTTGTACGTTCAAATATACGTCAAATATAGTTGGGCGTATAGAATTTCAATTTACAGTGTATTACATTAGAAACATTAAAACATATATACAATGAGTTGAACGTTCACCACCTATTCTTACCACTTGTTATACGTCAGTGTATAGTTTGACGTATAAAATTTCAAAATACACAGTGTATAGAAATACCTTCTTGAAAGTCTTAATCACATAATCCAGGGGTGTACAACGATAAAGTAAAAATATATTCGCCGGCGTATAATTTGACGTATGATATTTCTATATAACATTGTGTATGAATGATATAATATTTTTATGTGAGTCGT